>JAJMSE010000046.1:0-79181 GCA_030558305.1 Pichia phayaonensis
GTAGAATCAATATTTAAAGGAATGAATATCCACTTATTAATTACTTAATTGTATAGAAAATTTATATAGTTCCTTTAATCAGTTCGTTACAATCCAATTTCAAGGTTAACTACTAATTAAGTACTTAACCATTCAAACAACTTATTAAGAAATCAATTTTCTGTTAGATATTCTATTGCTTATCTATTACTATTTCACATAACTGATTACTATATTACAGTTAAGATTTATTTACTGATTTGATTTACATTTACTGCAGATCAAATATTTTTACACTCAACTCACTCATAACTAGTTTAAACTAAAGTATGTATATCGCTTAATGCAATAGGTTTCACTGCTAAAACATTTAATCCCATTTGAGAATATATTAATATGACATAAGTAAAGACACATTCAATATAGTACAAATGGTTACGGTATGGTAGGTATAGCGCGTGTCGACCTTAATATACGGTATGCAGGATATTAAGTATGCGCTACCATCTCAAGAAAATCCAATAAAACCCCCCCCAACGCCTATGCGAGGAAATAATACACTGAACAATAGATATCTGATAGAAATGAAGTGTTTCCCAGTAATTACGGTAGGGAGAGACTGTGTTTTGTAGAGGGGGAAGATATAATAAAGCAGTAGACACTCGGACTACTGATTATGAGGGATGCTTACCGATTATTACTTATATGCTTAGCCGTTTTGGCTCTTCTAACCTTCGATGTCCATTCTGTACCTATGGCCTTAGCTGAAACAGCGCTAGTTAAACCCCGCTACAACGTCAGATGGGTTGAGAAGACCATTGACGGTTCAATCAAATTATTCTTTGGGTTGTTTGGATCGTGGTTGGCCGTTCTGCTGGGAGTATGTGGGCCTGGAATGCTGAACTGTATGGGGATAGTCAATACTGCGTCACCTACAGAGGACTTAACAGCGTGTGTGATGGCTCTCGGAGCTTCTACCGCATTGGTCTGGGCTGGGCTAGTTGTTAGTTCGGATGGAGAGTATGCTCATTGGGGCTATAACCGTGATTCAGCAGTAGCACAGAAGAGGGAAAAAGGTTACAACTGGGTTAAGGTCTTGACGTTGACATTAGTACGCCACACGATAATACTGTATGTGACACGGTCAATGTTTGTTCGTCTGCTCATTATGATAGGGTGTTCTTCACATCCAACTTGTACTCAGGCACCATAACTGGAGACCTTGAGCACGTCAAAGAGGTGATGCGCTACTGGCTTTTGTGACATTATGGCATCCCAAGACGATGAGGTAGATGAGTGTAAAGGACCCTGGCTGTTAGCGTCAGAAAGGTGTACACAGAGCCACCATGTCTGTATGTTTGCGGTAGTCAACCTCAACATCCACAGGTACCGGAGCTAAAGACCTTCTGGATTTAAGCCGGAATCTTCGATGTTAAGGACAACCTTGGTATCAGAACATAAACATTGATTAGTAATGTGTATTAACGTACAATTCTTTTTCTAGGCTATAAATTCTCCATGTTTTTACCATGTTTTCCACCATTTATTCTTGTGTGTATTAGATCACCAACACTTCACAAGACAAGAAAACTTCCAAGATGTACGAAAAGTCCAAACAGCCAAAAAAAAATAAAACTAACAATAAAAACAGTTCTTAATCATGTCTGATTCAGCATAATCTAATCTTTTCGAACCAATCAAAGTCGGTCCAATTACCTTAGCTAATCGTTTAGTTTATGCTCCAACTACCAGATTCAGAAGTACCGTTGATTATGTTGCAACAGATTCTATGTTAGAATATTATACATATCGTGCAAAAGATAACGGAGGTTTGTTAATTGTTGAAGAAACATGCCCAGCACCAGAATTTGGTCTTTTCGAATGTGTCCCAATGATTAAAATCCCTCAACAAGTTAATGCATTCAAAAAAATTGTTGACTCTGTCAATGAACAAGGTTCCTCAATTGCAGTCCAATTATGGAATTTAGGTAGAACTGCTGATCCAAAGAAGTTAAAGAAACACAATTTACCATTCTTCGGTGCATCTCCAATTTGTTTTCATGAAGCTCCTGAAAAAGCTGCAAAACAGTGTGGTAATGAGTTAAGAGAAATTACAATCCCAGAAATCAAATCAATGATTCAAGAATATAAAGTTGTTGCAAACAGAGCTATTAATGAAGCTGGTTTTGATATTATTGAAATTCATGGTGCTCATATGTACTTATTAGATTCATTTTTACAAGTTTTATCAAACCATAGAACTGACGAATACGGTGGATCAATTGAAAATAGAGCAAAGTTTATGTTAGAAGTCGTTGATGCATGCATTGAAGCTGTTGGTGCTGAAAAAGTTGTAATTATAGTCTCTCCATATGCGGAATTCCAAGGTGGGTTAGGCTATAAGGCTAAAATCAACCCAATTGTTACTTGGGGTTACGTTTTAAGTGAACTAGAAACGAGAGCTAAAGCTGGCAATAGATTAGCTTATGTTTCAATTGTTGAACCAAGAGTTTCTGGTTATTTAGATAATCCGGAAGCTGCTTCACTTGATTTTTCATGGCCTGATTTACTTTGGAAGGGTAATATTATTAGAGCTGGTGGTTATTTAGATAAAGGTAACTTTGAAAAATTAGCAGATATTGTCAACAAAGATGATCATATTTTAATTGCAGTTGGTGGTTATTTCACATCAAATCATGACTTGCCTCATAGACTTAAGGAAGATTTAGAATTAACACCTTATGATAGAAGTAAATATTACGTGGGTAGTAATGTTGGCTACTTAGGTTACCAAGGTTACAATAAATCAATGGACCATTCCAAGGCTGACATTGTACCAAAAGCTCTTTAAATTATGGATTAAATTATAGATTTTATAGTTAATATTGTATAAAAAAAATAAAAAACTACAGGAAAAAAGAAGTATGTATATATAATGAAAACATCAAACAGCTCGATGAAAAATTGTTTGAATATAGTAAAGCAATATATGACAAACTAGATCAAATAGATAACAGTAGTAATAATGATAGTTTGATGCTGCAACTAAATAATGATGCAATTGCGTCAAATGAAATAGGTGACGATAATAAGGCATTGGTCAAAACAGAAGATGAGGATATGCCATTAGTAAATCCAGATGGTGATATTTTTATGATTTACTCAGACAATGAAGATGGCATAATGATGGGAGCTGATGATGGAGACATTCTAATGACAGCGCCTTATGATGAAAATGCTCAATTGATAGATATGAATGCAGAGGATATTCATAGCAGGTTAAGAAAGAATATGCGGTCAAATTATAGGGATGGTGCTCAGGAGTATAATAGATATTATAATAATAATATACTAATTAATAAAATAATAAAAAATTATAATAATAATAAAATTAATCAACCTGATAAAAATAATTTGTTAGAAGAAGGAGAATTGATATATCACGTCTATCTTTGAATAATATTTCATTGTCAAAAGCTATATAGGGTAAAGATGGCGATAAATGGATACAGGCGATGGAGAAGGAATTGAAAAGTCTAATCGAACATAATACATGGGAGAAAGGATTGACCGAACTAACATCGAAGAACGATTAAAGAATGATTGTAAAAGCCATGTGGGTCTTGACAATTAAACGAGATGGTACCTATAAGACAAGAATAGTTGCAAGAGGTGACAAACAACCACAAGAGACATATAACTTGACGGATGTAGATATGACGGACACTACATTAGAATATCCAGTAAACTATCCAAGGAGGATAGGGTGAACCCTTCTACGCAATTCAGTTCATTGGTGGGACAGGATGCACTAGAATCAAAGGATTCTATGGATTACGGTGATTTGAATGGGTCAAATTACTATGAAAGTACAAAAATTCTCACAATTTGATCTTAAATTGTAAATTGAGAAAAACAAATTTCTTTCGCCTCTGTTAGAGACATGAATTTTGAAGTCTGTTAAAGTTGATATGAGGATTTGTTCGGTGGCGAATTGTTTGTACTTTTCATCAAAGTAAACATCACATAACACATATATAAACCCATCCATGTCTGATCCATTTTCAATTAACGGTGGTACTGCGGTTGCCATGGTTGGCAAAGATTGCATTGCAATTGCATCTGATATGCGTCTAGGGTCACAATCACTTGGAGTTTCTAATAATTTTGAAAAAATATTCAACTATGATCATGTTTTCTTTGGATTAACAGGATTAGCATCCGATGTTATAACAGTGAATGAAGATTTCCGTAAAAAGACAAATTTATACAAGATGCGTGAGGAGAGATCAATGGAACCACAAACATTTGCAAATTTAGTTTCATCAAGTTTATATGAACGTAGATTTGGACCATGGTTTGTTGGACCAATAGTTGCTGGTATTAATTCCAAAAGTGGGATTCCATTTGTTTGTGGATTTGATTCAATTGGTTGTATAGATTTTGCGAAAGATTTTATTGTTTCAGGTACTGCATCGGATCAACTCTTTGGTATGTGTGAAGCACTTTATGAGCCGGATTTAGAACCTGAAGATTTATTTGAATGTATTTCACAAGCTTTATTAAATGCTGCTGATAGAGATGCTTTGAGTGGTTGGGGTGCTGTTGTTTATATAGTCACAAAAGAAAAAGTTATCAAACGATACTTAAAATCTAGACAAGATTAGTTTTTTTTAAATAGTCCTTTAAGAAAAAATATATTATTAATATTTTTATATATATATAAATCACGTATATGTTTATAATATTGCATTTTAGTAGCAAGTTATACAATTTATAAGATATTTACAAGTAGATGATGAAATCATAAGGAGTGGAAATTATTTAGGTTCATCATTAGAAGCAGCTTGTTGGCTTTTTAATTTTTGTTGGTATTCTAATTCTATGACTTTTTTCAAGTATCCATTTTCACCCCATTCTTCCTCTTCTCTTTTCTTTTTAGTCTTTTCTAATTCTTTGTTCTTTTCTTGACGTTTTAAAATTTGGACTCTATCATTAGCTAATCTATTTTGATGTAAACATTCTGATAGTTGAATTTTGATATCGGAACATTTACCCAGAATGGTTTCATAAAATGGAGATTTGTGACATTCTTCTAAAGCGTCGATTAAATCTTCACAGTTTTGGAAACGACCACGGTCAAGAATAGGATGCATGGTTAGGTTTTGAGGGGAATGTGTTTGCCAACAGAGACGAATGATTAGTTTGAAGTAAGGCCTTTGAAACGGGAAATTCACAATTTATAGAGAGAAACTGTACAGCAGCGCGCCCGCAAGAAAGCAAAAATTGACACAGTGGAATAACAAACAACACAAATATTAAATGCTGCTCAGTTTAGCAAGCAAGACGTTAGCAGTGAAGAGTAAGGGGTGAAACAATACAAAACATGTCAGAAAAGGAGATTTTTGAGTTTTTAGATTCATTGCCAACTGATGATTCGAACAATTCGGCATCAACGTCAAGTACGACTGATGATAATAGGGAAAAAACAAGTAAATCAGATGATACGGAGATCTTAGAATTTTTAGATGAATTGGAAGAATCGAACAAGAAGAAGGAGATGCCAAAGGAAGAGCCAAAGAAGAAAGTGAAGGAGGAGCTAAAGAAGGAGGTGGAGGAGGAACCAAAGGAAGAACCAAAAGAAGAACTAAAGGAAGAGGTTAAGGAAGTGGCAGAGAAGCCAGTCCAGAATGATGAACCAGTTAACGATCCAATCACATCAATTGCATCGTGGTGGTCCAACAGTGGGTCTACACAAGTCAGCAACCAACTTTCGTCATTATGGGGCACAGCGCAATCGATCACGGACAAAGCGCAAAAACAGGCAGAAGATGCACTTAAACTGGCAAGGGAACAAAGCATGGACACGAATATCAAGAATGTATTTAAAGAGATTGGTATTTCCGGAATCCATGAGAATCTGAATGACCTGTTAAGTGATGAACAACTTGAGGAATTGAGCAAACTGAACATAAAGGAAGCAGAAAAGGTTATTAAGAATTTAAATACGGGACTAAATAACGGTTTGAAATTTTTCAACGGTACATTGAATGAAGTTATAGAAAAGATCAATTTGTTGAATTCAAAGGATGAGATAATTGAGGTTTATTTAGCACATGATATGAAAAACTATATTGGATTATCCAACACCGTCAAGTCTAATTTCGAAAATGTGATGAACCAGCAAGTTGATGGTTTGATTGATATTCAGGTTGTTGAATCCGGCACGATTAAAGCGGATGCTACACTGCAGACCGAGAGAATCAATTTTTCCTTGTTCAATGGTAAAGGATCCGATGCGGAGAAATTGATTATGGCCAATCTTGAAAATGAGATGAAGCAGAGGGCGGAAGATAAGGATGATGGGGTTAAGAAGACGAAACTTTTCATAGGATTACTTGCGTGGACGTCCAATAAAGATGACAGTGATGTTGTTGGTAGTGGTAGTGATGGGAATGAAATCATAATCGATTCTAATGCAAACAGTTCGTTTACAATATCGTGTATTTTAAAGGACAAAGAACATGATATTTTAATCAATGCCAAGTCTCAACCACTGCCATTAAAATGGTTGAACTGGATTGAACATGGTGCAGGTGATGCAGAAGAGGATATGGATGATATTGATCCAAGTGATTGGGTGATTGAATGGATCAATAATACTGTTAATAACGTTATTGGTATTACATCACAATCATATGTTATTAAGAGAATGGGGTATTAAACAGGAGCTTATAATTAATTATTTAATATCTATATATATATAGCATATAGGATATAAGATATAGGACTAGTCTTCCCTTGCGTTGAATTGATCCAATATTTTAGTCAAACCCTTTTCTGTAACAGCCAATAACTTGTGGTCCCAATCAACGACCAAGGGAGCAACAAACTGGCCATTGTCTGTGTTGTTTAGGTTTTGCAAATCGACGACCAAGTTTATATCCTTTGTTAGATTCGGATATGCCAATTTCAGGGCCCGTTTGCAAACGGGATTCATGTGTAGGGATTGTTTGAAGAAGTTGAATTGATCCGGTGTAGGCGGGAGGGTGGTTTTGTCGAGGACGAACTTATACTCACCGTTTTTGTGGGTGTTGTTAGCCTGATTTTTCTCTAGAATGTGGAGGATTTTCACACTTGCCTGTGATTGTGGGTTATGGAAGAGGGTGATTACGCTTGGGGAGTGTTGTAAGGATCTGAACATGGTTAGGTGTGGGAGAAAAAAGAGTTCGGAGTGGGATACACGGAGGGAAAACGCAGTATTTAAGTAGTTTATCTCAGGGCATCAGTGGGAAAACGGTGTTCTAACCGCGACGAACCGGACAAACAATAGATGGAGTCACGTATTTGGGGGGTGCATTGCATTACATTACATTAACTAACTAACTAACTAACCTAGTTTAGGATATATATCGTATCTTCGTTGTTCCCACAATGGCATGTTTTTCCTGACATTATCAAGAAGGTCCAAGTCTATATCAACGACAAGAATGTCATTATCGCCTTCTTGATTTGGGGTGCCCAACACCTCATGTTTGGGTAACATGGCGAGAATGTTACCCAGTGGATCGATGACACAGCTACCGCCGTAGCTTTCTCTACCATCACAATGGATGCCGACTTGGGCAGGTAGAACAACGTAGCATTGGGTGAGAATGGCAATGGCTTTGCCTAAGGTGTGGAATTGCGGGCCTGTTTTAACGGTCCATGCGGATGGGAAGGTTAAAATCTGGGCATTTTGTGTACGTAGAGATAACGAGAGTTCAGGGAATCGTAAATCGTAGCAAATGGCTAATCCCAATAGACCAGCTGGGGTTGGGAATGGTGGGATGATGGAATTCCCTGGTTCAACAGACTTGGATTCTTGTAGTATGGGACCATTTTTTATGTTGACATCAAACAAGTGCAGTTTTTGGTAGCGTTGAAGGAGTGTACCGTTAGAATTGATGTAGAGACAGGTGTTTTTGGTACGGTTTAGTGCATCGTTGGACGGTTCGTGGATTCCGATGACGACGTCTATGGAGTTGCCGTTTTGATGGTTGTCTTTGAGGAGGTTGGCGATTGATTGTATGAGTGGGGAATCGTTGTAAGAGGAGGCCAGAGATTTGGAGACTTGGGCGTTTGGTGCTATGTAGTCAGCGGCTTCGGGGAAGAAGATGATTTTGGCGTTTTGGGTGATGGCGTTTTGAATGAGTTTGGTAATGAGTTTGATGTTTTGCGCTATGGAGGGGGTGGAAGTAATCTGTGCCACTGCAATCAATGTCATTGTGGGGGGAGGCGGTGTTTAACGAAAGATAGTAGATACCGTACTTGTAGATTGCGATTATTAATATGGTTGATAATAAATACGGTGTGTAGGGTGATAACCCTTTTTTGGCAGTCGCGAAGGAACAGAAGAGAAAGGGAAGACGGTGAAGAAAATGAAAAGAAATGAAAATAATTTTTTTTTAAAGAAAGTGAAAATTTCCACTATTACATACATACCATTCTACTATTCTACCATACACGAGAAGAGGACAACCATGGATATTGCCATCGACGTCAAGACATTAATCAAACAAAACCACACACTAGACTTGCTGATCCATGCGATCCATGCGATTGCACGGAATGCATGCTTGTTTAAAGTTTCGGAAATCATTGTAGTTGGTAACATGGAAGAACCAGACACGATTCTGGTCGGATCGTTGTTTCAGTATTTTGTGACGCCTCGATACCTGAGCAAGGAGGCGTTTGCAGTTAATGTGGAGAAGGGCCTGATAGACAAGAAGGTGTTTAAAAAGGCGGGGAAAATGCCGTTGATTGCCAGCATCGTTGGTATGTTGAAGCCGGAAAGCAGTAGGGGTGTTAGGTTTAGAGAAGGAATCAGTGTTTTCAAGAAGCAGAAAAACGGGGGAGGCGAAGGAGGGTTGAGGGAAAAGACCGCCAGCGGTAAGGTGAAGAAGAACAGGAACAAGGGTAAGAAGACGATGGTGAAGAATGGGACGAGGTTTGTGAACGTTGGGCTGGAGAAGATGGTTGAGTTGGAAGAGGAGGTTCCAGCGGGTGTCAGAGTGAGTGTTGATGTTGATAAGAAGAAGGTTGTGGGCGTGGAGGAGGCCTGGGGCGGGTACTGTGGGTACGCTGTGAGGGTGGCGGCGGACGTGGAGGGCGTGTTTACGGGGGGGAAGGAGTACGAGGGGGGCGTTTTTGTGCGTGTGGGCGGCGTGTTTGCGAGGAGCGCCGGTGCGGGCGCAGCGGACGACGTGGTGGGCGGCGGTGTTGGAGCGAAGGTCGGCGGACAGGCGGTGGTTGTGTTTGTTGCGGACGACGCGGGCGAGGGCGAGCAGTTTTTCGATGCGGTGATGGCGCTGCGGGGGGCGCGCGCGGAGGACGGTGCGGTGGTGGCGATGGGACGGGGCGTGTGGTGAGGGCGAAGGTGCAGGTGTTTCTTTGTGACTGCCACCGCCGGACCCTGTGTAGACGTATGTAGGTGTCGCCAGAGAGCCACACACACAATTAATCAACCATGACCAGAGGAATCTTGAAGAACGCGGACGCCGGGGCGGCGTACAGACGGGAGGGCCCGAACGAGCTGGCGGGCGGCCAGGACATCGACCGTTCGGTGGTGATAGCCAACACACGGGCCAATGCGAGAGCCAGCGGCGGCGGTGGCGTGAGAGCAAGTGGTAAGGCTGGTGCTGGTGCTGGTGCTGGTGCAGGTGCTGGTGCACGGGTGGATGCCGAGAGCGGCCGGCCGTTGGTGTGGGACGAGGGCAACTTGCTTGTGAACGAGCAGGAGAAGAGTGCCACGATGAAGATCGACGAACCCAAGACGCCATACGAGGGCGGGTTCGATCCCGCGGGCGAGTACTACCGGGACGACGACGAGGCAGAGGGCGACGGGGCAGGTGATGGGAACCAGGTGGACGACGACTTTGTGTTGGGCGCCGGCGAGGACGACGAGGGCCTCCCTGTCGCGCAGCTGGAAACCGTGGGAGAAGCTGAGGGCGAGGCAGTGGGAGCCGTGGGAGCCGTGGGAGCCGGCGCAGACACCGCGGCCGCCCCAGAGTCCGCAGCAGACGCCGCCGCCGCAAAGCACCGCCGCTTCGAGGAGCTGCGTAAACAGCACTACAAGCTGAAGGCCCTTCCCTTGAAACAGAAGCGGTCGGAGGAGGAGGAGGAGGAGGAGGAGGAGGACGATGACGACGAGCAGTAGTGTACGTGTGTACTGTGGTGTAATACTGTGTAATATTTGAGCTGACGTTTATCTCTATGTCTATACCTATGCCTGTGTCTGTACCACACCCAGCATGCGCTGTTCTGCCCCCATTCTGCCCCCATTCTGCCCTCCCCCCCCATCCTGCACCCTCACACCCTACTCCCGCCCTAATTCCCGCATCTCCGGCGGCCTCGCAGCGCCCACGCTCGGATTTCCCAATCCGGCCCCACTGTTGCAGCTCTGCTCTTCTTCTTAGCCTTTTCTGTCGTCATCTTGCTTGGCTATTACTAGCCGGTTCTGTTTCTGTTGTATGTCTACCTCTGCTACTTGCTTGCTCTTGGCCGTTTCTCTACTTGTCTGCTTTTCTACTTCCTTAATCCCCCTTTCTTCTCGTCCTCCCTTCTCCTTAATCCTAATCCGAACGTCCTACGCCGCAGAATGGATATGAACACCCCACAACCTTGGCCAATGGCTCATCACGGAACACCCATCCTTAACTCCACCCTCACACCAGGTCAACAGCTCTACTGGTCGGCCTACAACACCACCACCTACTTCACTCTAGACACCCCGTACCACTCCCTACTTACCTCCCACGTCGTCCTCCTACTCCTTGCGTCTTTCGTCCTCTATCCCATCGTTCTCATATTAAACAACCTCAACTCCAAATGGTTCATACCTTCTCTATACTTACAATCAATCCTTTCGATCTTTGCATCCTTTCTCTACATCATCTTCATCCACAATGTCCCTGACTTGTTCCCTGGCATGGCCTACACAAAAATGATCCACGGCTTAATCATCTTCACCCTTTTAAACGTCATTTTTTCCACTCTACATTTCCGTTTCGGTTCTCACAACTCAAGCTTCCCATTTTATGCCTCCCTCTCTCCATCCACTCCATCTGCTTACAAATTGCTGGGTTTAGACATCAATCCAAAATCTCCTTCTTCAAGCATCCCATTATCAAACATCTTATCTTCCCCTTCTGCAACACTTTTCGAAGAAGAAGATGAAGAGGAACATGACACAGATTCCTTCATTCTAGATGAACCTACCCTCTCTTCATCCCCATCCTCCTATCAACAACCCCCATCCCTTTTATCTACCTCCATCAATGTCCTTTTCAACCTAACTTTATGGTTAATCTTCATCTACTACCTGGTCCTATTACCAACAGGAGTTGCATGTCTCAACTTGATGGGTAAGGGTCCTCGTATCTTTAATTTATTAGCTCATTTCATTAAAGGTGGTGTCTTCTTCGCACTGGGTATATTGTCATTAGCAAGATATTGTGGTGCTTATAAAACAATTGGTGGTTCTTGGAATTATTCAATTATTGATCCAAAATTAAATAATTCTGTCTTTATCAAACTTAACAAAATCTTACCAACTAATGGTACAATTTTAACCTTTGAATTCATTGAATCTTTCCTGATTTTCTTTTATGGTTCAACCAACATTTTCCTCGAACATTTGGCTTCTAATGATGGTACTTGGACAGCTAAAGATTTACAACATGTTTCAATTGCTTTCATGTATTTAGGTGCTGGTTTATGTGGTTTAATTACAGAATTTAAATTATCAGATTGGAAAAAAGCTTCATTCTTGAAAAATGTTAAGGATGTCGATATTAACGGCAAATTAATCACTGTGGGTTTTTCTCCGAATCCTTTCCCAGTTTTCACCATTTTTTGGACTGGTTTATTAATGTCAAAACACGCACAAGCTTCGGAATTATCTACTGCAATTCATGTCCAATGGGGTTCATTATTAACTTATGGTTCATTCTTCCGTATTATTACTTTCTTTGTAATAAACTCAAATACCGCAATCGATTTATTCCAACCTTACAAACCTCTTACTGAATTGATTACCAGTTTCTGTTTACTTTGTGGTGGTTTGATTTTCATGGAAAGTACAGACCAAATAATCGAAGCAATTGCTTATAGAGGCTTAACTTCAATGTTTACTATCAATGTAAGTGTTGGTGTTATTAGTCTTGTAATGGCTTGGATCATGATCGTCTTTGTTATTAAAGACAAAATTCAATCAATGTAACATTTCAATTCAATTCAATTCAATTTAATTTAATTTAATCTAATCTAATCATCCTTATACTTATCATTATTGTTATCATTATTGTGATTATTATTATTATTATTATTATTTCTTCCCTATCGTATTCAAACTTTTTTTAACCTTTTAATGTCTTATCTATACTTATGTCTCTATCTCTCTCTTATTTATATAACTAATTAATTATCTAATCAAATAATATGAAATTTACTCGAATTATACACAAAATATAAAAAAATGGTTTCTGAGCGCCATCATCTTCTGAATCTTCTTACTAAATCTGGAACCTTAAATGGGACACGCAAAACGGCAATCTTAGAACCTGCTGCATCTGCACCATCTCTCTTATTAGCAACCATAACAGAACATCCTAAGGTACGCACCAATGCTAACAACTTCGAAGGTTTTAAACTTAAATCTGATGCTAATGTAGATAATTCCAATCTAAATTCAAATAATGTCAATAATAAAATTATAATATAACATAACAACTTATCTTCTTCCTTTGGTCCAATATTGAACAGTCTAACTTCTTTATCAAAATTACTAGACTTAGACTTAACATTACCGAAATTTTGCAAAATAAAATTAATTGACTTAGATGATGGTAAATTTGTAAATGATTCTAATAATTTATCCCTACGATTCAATCTTCTATTAAAATACAATCCAATTAATAATGATGTGAATGAAATTAATTGTAATCTGTTTCTTATGTCTTCGTTGATATTGGAACTAACCGTTGATTTTTCACTAAGTGTTGATTTTAAAAGACGTCCAAAAATCGATTTTTTCAAATATCCAACATCACGATCTTTATTAGGTAAATATGGTAAATATTTCAACTTACTAACAATATTATCTTCATCCTTTTCATTTTCTCCATTGTTTTGGAAGAAAATATCAACAGCAAACGTAGATAGAATGAAATCTGGTACAATTTCATTAACTGGATAGATATCTTCAACATTCGTCGCTTCTGGATAACATGGTGGAATAACCCTGTTTTCTTTCTCCACCATCTTAGCCATTTCTTCCCTATTTGGCATACTCTTGGTGGTGTTTCTGATACCATCGATAATATCGATTTGTGAGTCTTCCAACATGCCCGAATCAATTTTGTTTCTCGACGCTTCATTGATGGCTTTCTTAGCCTTTTTGGTACCGAATTCTTCACCTAATGCATTTCTACGTTCGCTGAACGTACCTTCTTTGGAAATATCTTTACGTTTTAAAGTTTTCAATAATTTCGAATCATTGATTAAAATTTTGTTAGAATTCACTCTACCTGAATAAAACTTGGAGTTTTTCACCAATTTAAGCTTGGAATTTGCAGGATCGTAAACTCCAATAACATATTGCGAATCACCTAATTCATTCGCATCGTATTGTAATTCGTTTTCATCACATTCTCCATGTAATATCGAAGATCTTGAATTTCCATCATCAGTACTGTTTTTTTTGGTGTTTGTGAAAATTTCAAATTCAACGTTAGGAGATATTTCTGTTGCATTAGAAAATGAAGCAATTACTGCATCTCCTGAACTGACTTCAACGTCAACGTCTATAGGTTTGTTGGATTTGGCCATCTTTTGGGGGTCTGCAAACACGGTTCTTGATGTCTCTCTTTTTTCAAATTAACAAGAAACATTTTTACTAAAAAAAAAAAAAAAATCATTGAAAAAAATCGCTATACAACAAATAAACTGTTTTTTTTTTAATTTTTTTTTCTGAAAAATGAAAAATGAAAATGAAAAAATTCTTTTTATTTCTAAAATACTACCTATTTAGGAAGTTTCAATTCATCCACATCCACATTCACATACCCATCCACCACATACACATGGACAGATTGCCAGCCAACCATACATCATACTACCAAGTCCTAAACATCCCGAAAACTAGCACCCCACAGGATGTCAAGAACGCATATCACAAATATCTTCTGACGTATCATCCCGACAAACAACAGCAAAAAGATCAAAATCAGAGTCAAAGTCGAATAACGTCACCATCATATTCTATATCCGAGGTCCAGAACGCATACAAGACACTCATTAATGCTGTCACGAGATCCGAGTATGATTTGCTGCTACATTCGCATTTCATTAAGTTGGGTCTCGTTGGAGATTCCAACGCTAATGGCATAGATTTAAACGGAATCGATCATGTGGATTTGAGCGAATTTACTGAAACCGATGAATATTTCGTACATTCTTGTCCAAGGTGTAAATTCGACAGTGGGTTTGTGATTACTGACGATGATTTGGAAAATGGTATGAACGAAACAACTCACAATGATGAGGATGAGGATGGCGATGAGGACGCTGTCAACTACCAATTGTTAATACAATGTGCTTCTTGTAGTCTTTGGTTATGTGTTACATATTCTATTACTTAAAAATACACAAAAAGTCAACCAACCAACCAACCAACTAGGAAACAAACCCACCATTCATTAATTCACCAATTCATCAATTCATCAATCCATTAGCTCTTTTACGTTCTTCAACAAACAATGCATTCAATCCTTGTCCAACTAATTGCAAATCTGCCAATAGTCCAATGTGTCCACAGGTACCTCTAAATTTACCACAAAATTCATATGCATATTTATTACCATAACCATATGCTTTACCCCTCCAATCGTGTCCATCGTTTAATCTCGGATCTGCACTATTCAAACCACATGTGTCATCACCTTCGGCTCTTTTACGTCCCAGTTCTCTAGGGAAATTCCAACCTTGATACACAACTCCATCTCCTGGCCCATAGAAAAATTTATAGTATTCTCCACGCTCAATGCATTCTTCACCATCAATTAAACAATACTTCACACTTGGAACCCCATTGGAAAAAATCTGTGCCATTGGCGGGTATTTTATATCATCATTACGTTGGAACGTCAGTAAATACTTCTTTGTCCTGTCTAGTGTACGCTTTAAATATTGATATGATTCAATCCACGAAACAGTTTTCGGTTCACTACTTAATCTATCAATTTCCTCATCAACCAATAACGCTGTTTTTTCATTAACTTTGATTTTCAAATATGATTTAATTTCGGATTTTAATTCAGCATTTTGAATTAACTCCAAATTAATTAATCCTGATTTAACATCCCTTTTCAATTTAACCAATGAAACCAGCGGATTTAAATTATATACAACCCAATTTTTGATATCCCAAAAATCAATTTTATATCTTTTACCATTTCGTAAATCCCTAAATAATACCATACCACCATCTTTACCATCTTTCAAATTTTCACCACCCCATCCAGGTGGCACGAAAACATAACTACTTCTCATGAAAAAATTGGCTTCATTTGTTAAAATATCCTTACTTAATAAAATTGAATCACTGAACCTAATTGGCCCCAAAATATTACAACATGGCATTGGTGTACCGGCATAAACAATGGATCTAACCAAGGTGGGATCTTTAACTAATGCACCATGTGCAATTATACCACCCATTGAATGTGCGATTATAATCACACCTTTCTTTTCCCGTTGTTTGGAAACAATCTTAGTTAATTCTTCATGTAATTGTTCCGATACTAATTCAGGTGATAATCTCCAATCATAACCCCAAGTTTTAGCATTCACTTTAGGATTCGAATTTAATTTCTTCAGTAATCTTTTCGATATATCGACCGGTCCAATATGTGTTAACATTTTAGTTGGATACATTGATGGATAATTCGGGTCATTAAATTTAGATGGATCTAAGTTATTCATGATATTTTCAGAATCTCCAAATATGGTTTTTTTAGCATTCAGTTCTCGCAATTCATCTTCATCGTTCGGTCCAACCGTTAAATTAATTTTCCGTATGTTTAACCCTGCTTCAATAACAGGAATCCAAGTTCTCCTTTTAGTTCTCGAATCTCTCAAAACTGAACCTCTATAACCTCCAATAATCAAGACATCACCATCCATTTGATTATATATTTCTAATTCGGGTGGTAGGATTGATTGCAACGTACTCACCATTGGGTTCATTGGAATCGATAATAGTTTCGAGGTAGTCGATACCACTTTTGCTGGTAATATATTATTTAGACTTCTAACTTCAGTAATCGGACTGGTTTCCAATTCTGAATTTGGTGATATAGGTAACGACGCTGGTGTTAGTTCTCTAGGCGTTGGTAATTCTGATCCATCGATAGTGTCGATAGCGCTGGTTGGGGACATGGCCCTATTTGTCATATTTGAAACATCATGACATTCGTCATCTAAATCCGAACATTTGTTCATCTTTCTATTTGATAATTTTGGTATACTTAAAGAGGATGGCTTGGGTAATAGAGATTTAGCTAATGCTTTGTATTTACCATCATCCAAATGTGTTATATCCTTGTAATATTTTGCTTCGTCAATGGTGTCTAAAGATTCTTGTCTTTTCAGCTTTAATTCAATTCTTTCTCTAAATTCCAATTCATTTTCATCTGCATCTACATGCGAAATATCGTCCCAATATACAGATACCCCAGGTGGTGGATCTGGAGATTTTGGATGATATTCACGTTTAGCATAGAGGTCATTCTGGTCGCTTTTCAAAAATGGTAATAACTTTGTCATTTTCCTGAAAGTTTTTGAAATTAAAAACTCATGATGGTGATGATGATGATAATCATGCTGATCATGACGCAGATGTAAATGGTAATGTTTGGTGATTTTACGTAACGATAGTCTTGTTTTATCTCTAGTTTCTTTAATCACCTTTGAACCATCAACTATTTCAGAAGCTGACGTCGAAAATGGGAATGAAAAATTGAATATTTTCTTTGTATCATCATTGTCTCCCTCAGGTGGTGGCGATACTAATGATTGGGTTTCATTATCGCTTTGAACGTCATCAAGTATGGAACTCTCTTCAATATTTTCATCACTTGCATCAACAGCAAGATTATCATCATTATTTATAAACGGTTTGGTTTTTATATTTGATGATGCTCTGCGTGGTAATCGAATACTGGATTGGGATGTCAAAATTGGCGACAGTTGTAAGCCTCCAATGATTGACGTTGCATCCTCTTTGGAAAGTTGTCTTGTAAATTTTCTATAAATTTGATCATTTGGTATGGAATCCGAATGTGCTGAGTCGTCTGTTGGTTGATACGATTGCACTGAACTTTGATCTGCGGTATCATCGCTATCACTACTAAAATTACTATTGGTATTCTCATTATCTTCAACTATATATCTGTTTGATTGCGGTAGTTGCGGAAATGGCGAAGCCATTGTCTTTTCGGAAACAGTGACGGCCGCCATCCCGTTTTTAACCTGGCTCAACTCTGACTCCATTTGTGCGGCCATTGCATGAAGATTGAGTGTATACCTTAAAGAAAAAAAAGATTAAGCCTATTCGGTACATAAGGAGATCAAGAGACAAAAATTCAAATTTCACATTTCAAAATCAACTTGCTCGTTTTATTGAGTTGAGGCAGAAATATTTTTTTTTTTTTTTTTCAGTTTAACCTTGGTTTCCTTCTTCTTTTTGGTTCTTCTGTTGTACCATGCACTATCTTAAGTTTCAACCAGACCCCCGTCTAGGGACTGCCACCTGTGTTGGAATGTGTCTCTGTGCAGAGAACGAGCCGCTGCTGGATGCAATGGATGGAAAGAGACGGCGTGTGTCTTTACTTCACACGTGTTTTAGTTCTTACGACCATTGCAATTGTTGATTTCATTACTGTTTCCACCAACACAAAGAGTTTTTCGGAGTGTTAAATTCAGGAAATAGATATTTCAATTCGTAACATCCAGCACACATAATCTAACAGTAAAACAATGTTTTTTTTTTTAATATTACACAGGTAAAAAATTATACAAATTACTACACTTATTATTCCATTCCACTTAATTGTCTCTCTAATTCCTTGTTACGTTCAGTTAGAAGTTCAATTTTAGCTAATGCTTCGTTATATTTACGTTCAGTATCTTCAAGACTTTGGATTCTTTCCTTCCTTCTTTGACGGAATGCCCTTTGTGCAGCTCTATTTTGTTGTGCACGTTTTTCACTTTGCACTTCATTTGTTATCGTATCATCCTTTAATAACTGTGCAACTGCAACAACATTTGATGTGGAATCCATAACCGCTGGTTTTGTAACTTTGTGTTGATTCATTTTTAAATGCTGGGCTGATGAAGATGTAGATGTAGGTCTAGATGATGGTAATGGTTGTTCTTCTTGTTTATTTTCACCAACATTTTGCATCTGTGATTGCATTTGGCTCGCATTAACGATTGCACTCATGTTTGCAATATAATTGGCATTCTTAATCTTAGCACCGTTGGATTCTTCTTCATTATCATTGACAGTATCAGTATTGGCAATGTTTATATTCTCGTCATCATCTTCATTATTCTTGTCGCCATGTGAAGAGGCCATGTCCACCACGTCGTCTTCGATTCTGTCCATCTGGTCCATATCGTCCATTTGTTGGTTGAGTTCGGGGTCAAGCACGGACTCATCCACATTGTTCCCAGAGTTGACTGGGTTGTCATCGTTGTTGTTGTTGTTAGTGGCGGTGTTGCGGTGGGCAGCAAGAGCCTCCTTCTGGGCTGCCGACACAGAAACAGCCGCCGCAGCCATGGTGGCCACATCGATGTTCTTGTTGTTGGCGTCCATTTTGTACTTGGTGTTGGTTGTTATCTGTCCTTATTACCTAATATAAGAGCAATGCAGGAAGTGCAGATGAAATAACAACTGGCGGATTACCTAATAACTCTGAAAAGGTGAGAAATTTCAAATTCCAAATTTCAGCTTTCTCTTTCACAGTCATTACCAGCTAATTAAACTGGGAACGCTCATGGTCCATAGTTTTGTACTGTTTTCTTCCAGAAAGATCCACCTCACGTCCCGAACACAATGTCAACACAGGGACTCTCTGGTTCACAAGAACAACATCGACAACAACAGATCCCGGCTTCTTCTTCAAGCTCGAAATTTCACCAATTATTCACATCTCCAAACGGCCACAGTTCAACTTCTGATATATGGAATAGTAATAAGAACAATAACAACGGCAATAACAATGATGATGATAACATTGATGTTGCTCCAACTCATTCGTTTTTCAATAATAACAATTTAGATCCTGTATCTTTACCTAACAAATCATATTCCACAATCCTGCAATCCACAACCCCATCGAATAATACTACTTCTACTACTAATCCAAGAAATTTACTTAATAGACACTCATATTCGTTTAAGAATCAGCCGTTTAATTCAATAAGTGCACCACCATCTGCACAAAGACATTCAATATCCAGCCTACTTGTATCGAATAACAACAACAACAATAATAATAATGTCAATAGTAATGATCCTTCAACGTCACCAAATTCTTCATGGCTATATAGCAATTATTCAAACAATTCAATTGATGATATTTCCTTAAACACCACCACGCTGAAACCAACTTCAAGGTCATCAAGATTTTTCCCAAGTCCTAAAGTTGATACCAAAATTCAAAATTTTGATTATAATAACTCGACAGCACGATCCCCGGTCAATAAAAACACTACGACTAACATATTTAACAGCTCACCGCTAACGACTGATTCACGAAGATTACCAAACAGCTATAATTTTTCATTCAACGAATCGCCATCATTAAAACATTATGATGGTAACCAGTTTGATAATTCCAACGATAATATTCACCCGCATATTAATAGAAATGGCTCATATTCAACGATATTTGTTGACAACAGCATTACCAACAATAATACCAATCCGAGCGATTCTTTTTCTTCAAACGTAATGGGCTCAACTAATTTCCAAAATTTCCAATCAAGTCCATTACATAATTCGACATTTGCATATAACAATGGTAATATAAACACTCCAATAACTATAAATAATAATGAAATTGTAAACTTACGAGCATTTTTAAATCAAAATAACGAAGAAGGCCAACAAGTTCAAGATGATACAATTGACATAGATACAAACAATTTTTTCCCCAGTTTTGTCAATGATTTGAATAATGAAATCCAAAATACATTCAATAATGATATTGGTATTATTAATAGCAATAGTAACCATAACAACAACGACAGCAACAATAATAATATAATCCATCAATCATCTCCTTCACCATCGCCATCATCATCACCAACAACAAAAAAATCAAATGCTTTCATTTCCAATAATACACCATTTAATAATATTCCAAATTTACAACCTAAAGTTCCATTACTGAACCTGAATAATTTAAAGCAACTGCAAACTCCTATAATCGAATCCCCACATACCCCATTAAATCAACAAAATGTGAACCAATTATTATACAATTCATTTAATGAAGAAGAAACTACAAGTAAAGAAGATAAAGAAATTCATGAAGATGATAACGAGCTGGACTCAATTCCATCACCTTCAATTCCAAATATTGAAATGTTACCAATATGCAAACCAACAAAAGGCGAAACATTGGGAAATGAAATTGATACAAGGTCAAGAATTTTACACTATATTAATCATGTAATTATTAGACATAAAATTATCTTTAAATCATTTATAGTTTCTGTTCCAAATAATGTCAAATTTTCAGCAACAAAAAAAATAATTAATTCATTATTTTATTCAATTGGTTTGATTAAATCTATTTATTCAATTAATAGCAATGGTGATGATAACAACTCACAATTTATAAAGTATAAGATTGTTTTAATTGTTGCACATTCTCAATTAACTAATAATTCCAATTCTACCATTATGTCTACAAATATGACATCAAATACTAGACAGCCATCAATTCCAACCTCCAGTATTGGTCCATGGAAGAGCGTCAAGGTACACAATGCAATAAACAAAGAGTTTAGAGAACCTAAGGATTCTAAAATTTTGATATTTTATGATTCAGAAGATTTCAATCCTGAAAATTTGATTAATAAAAAGACAGATAAATTGGTTTTCGAATCAAAACAATTTAAAATTTTCAAAAACAGCATTATTTCAAATTCTAAAAATTCAATGTCTGAAATTTTAACTACCAATAATAAGTTGGATGTATGTTGGTATCCAGAAGGTTTTAGTTCAACATTCCATAGGAGAGGTGTCAACAATTTTATGTTCGTTAGAGAATTACAAAGTAAAATGATAATTAATAGAAGTAGAACAAATAATGGAGGTAGTATAGTTGAAATGGGAGAATTTAGAATTAGTATGCCAATCGAAGAAATGGGCTTGATTATTGGTAATGATTTCAATAACAATAGTAACAATACCAATGAAAAAATTAAAAGATCATTTTTAGTCCATATTGATTTACGTGAACTTGATGGTAAATTGACAAACAATGATGATACTAACAGTAATTTTAACAGAACTCCAGTTAATATGAAAAGAGAAACAATTAATAATGATGAACTTAGAGGTTATCATCATAATCGTAGCGGATACAAAAACCATAGTTATCACAACAATCATAGCCATAATAATAACGCCAATAATGATAACGAAACAGAAAATTCAGGAGGATATCTTACAAACGGATATTCCCCAAATTCAAGAGGAAGGTATAAGAAAAGAGGTGGATTTACACGTAGAGGCAAAGGAAGGGGTGGAATGTAAGGTAGCTACGATTTTTTTTGAAAAAAAAAATGAAATTACTAACTCTATCAGATTCATTAAATCAGTATATTTTGTTTTAAATTCAGCGACCGAAGTCTCTTACAGTGTGAATAAAAATTTGTTCATCATTAGAGTTAGTAATATGTTGTATATGTGTGTATGTATTGATTGTTTCGTTTCTTTTATTTCTTTGTTTCTTTCTTTCTCTGCTAAATCCCCCTGGATTTAGACTGGAATAATAAAAGGTAATAATAAAAATAGTAATATCAGCTATCTGCGACATATCCGCCGTTTCTCCATTTCCACTGACCAGAAATTTGTACACGAAGACCAGCTTGCCGTGAAGCAGGAAATGGATACTCATCAGTCCGCCTGTCGAATAGAATCATCATCAAAAAAAAAAAGAATAAAAAAGAAGTGAATAAAATAGAGAAATGAATAGTGCAAGAAATAACTATATTGTTGTTGTGCTCATACAAGGCTGAAACTTAACGAAAACGAAGGTTGTCAACACGTTGCATTCAGTCGGAACAATTGGTTGATAATGTGCTAATCACCGCAAACAACAAAGTGTCTAAACTAAAGAGAAATCGGAAACAGAGAAAGAAACTGGCTCATGAAGAAACTCATGATGTCTTTGTTACAACTGGAGGAAAAAAGAGCGAATCCTGTTCCTTTTATACAAATCGCGGAAATTTTCAGTTTTGCACTTCAACAGAGGGTTTCTCTAGGAGTTTGATGTTTCTGGCTTCTTGCTCACTACTACTATACAGTTACACTACTCCTTTTTCAACAGGGTTTCATGTAGTTGCTGGACATTGAACTTGCATAGGGTGTTGTAGAGAGAATGATCCACCACGCTCAGCCCGATGTTGTTCTTGAAACAGTACACGTTGAGCAACGTAACGGCCCCCTTGTACCGTAGCTGCGCCTCTCCTTCACCAAACACGGCATTCATTTGTTTCTGTACCAAATCCATGAACTCATCTCGTGAGATCGTATCGAAGTTACGTTTTACAAGGTTCACATTGTAGGTGGTTATTTCTTCGCCACGATCCTTGATCTCTTCCAGTGCTGCACCTAGCATCTTCACAAATTCAGATTCTGTGGCATTACACGATCTGTCAATGCCAACCATTCTTTGGACAAATCTCCCACTTTGATCTTTCTTACCAACGATGTCTTGACATATTTTAACCACCAACTCACTTGGCTTAACAGGTTGTCGTAACTTGAAGAATGTAAGTGATTCAACACCTAGCTGAACTTCCCTAAGTATTAGATCTTTATTATTTCTATTATGTTTTGCCTTATCATCATTCTTTTTCAACTCTGCAATTTCCTTAGCAATTTCATCTTCAACGTCAAGAACTTTATCTTCTGGCTCTTCAACTTCTTGCTTTTCTTCTTTGATCTGTGGATAATGCTTTTCAATACCTTCTTGTAACAATAACCGCATTTCCTTTGCCGCTGCAATTTCTTTGAATCTTGCACAGGTTGCATAAACTCCATATTGTCCGGGTTCAACCAATGCATGACATCTCTGTCTTTTGCTATTCTTACCCTTTGATGGATTACCACCCTTTCTTTTACCCATCTGGCGGTGCAGTTACTAACTACGGTAAATACAAAATAAATAAAAACATTTTCTACAAAAATGGAAAATCTTGAAATTTTCATGAGAATTTCAAAAAATTTCAGACTTCTTTTATTCACCCCTCTCTTCCTTTTCTAAACCTTCTTCAATTTCTCTTTTCCAACCTTTACGTCTTTGTCTTTCTTCAAACGCTTCACGGTTGGCAAGGACTCTATCTACAATACTTGCAACGTTCATACTGGCGTATTTGCTTGCTGGAATTGAAACGATTTTAACATCTTTAACATTGGCAAATTCCTCTTTAGTAATTTTTGTAGGCCCATGTGCAATACCTACAACGTTACCAATTTTTCTTAAGTATTCATCATCAGTAGCATTTGGTGCATTAAGTATGATACCATCAATATATTTACTCTGTAAAACACACAATGAACGTTCGAATAAACTCATGATTGGATAATTGCTACCCTTAACTTGATTAACTGTTAAATCATCTGATAATCCAACATATACAATACAACCTTGTTTAGTTGCCAATTCTCTAACTTCTTTTAAAAGTGTAATATGTCCTGGATTAAATAAATCAAAACCTCCGGAAACATAAATAATATCCTTACCTTCATTTTCTTTACACCCCTTGATCAATTCATAAATATTTTCACCTGTATTCACCATAACTTTTGCACCTAAACTTTTAGCGTCTGGTCCAGTTGCATATTGTCTATATCTTTCAATATTTGATCCAGTTAAAATATATTTTTTATCATCCAAACCAATGCTACTTTTCTTATTCCATTGCTCCTCATCAATTCTAAACATGTGATGATCTTTTGAAAATAATAGCATTCGACCAACTAAATCAGTTGTACTAATATTAGGAGTTCTTTTAACAACTATGAATCTGCCCATTTCTTTGACTTCTGCATAACAGTCTTTACCATCCTTATCAGTTGTGATATCGTCACCATGGACGACATATTTACAGCCATATTTGTCCATAACTTTATAATCGGTGACATAAGGAGCATTCGCAATTGAAACACTACACCATCTACAGCCTTCTACAGCAGCCATTCTTTCATCTAGTTTCATGACTGGAGGTCCTTTGTTAAGCAGAATATCCTCATCATTATGAACTCCAACATATAATTCATCTCCATGTTGTCTTGCTTGCATCATTGCACCAGCATGTCCATGATGCGCAAAATCAAAACACCCATCTATCCAAATCTTTCTGTCATCCAATTCGACCATCTTGCTAACAGTGGCTAACTAATAGCTAAAGACACACTGTTGTTTATTATTGGAAGAGCCACTCCTTCTAATCAAATTCAAATTCGAGGTTGGTTAATTTTCGGAGGATTGTGGCTCTGGTATAAATTGTGTAACTTTCTCAACTTTGATTAATTATTGATAATTGAACACTGAGCTTTCCTTAATAACCAACAATGTCTACTACTATCCCACTACCACAAACAGGATTACCAATTCCAACTATCGGTTTTGGATCAGGTACAAAATGGCAATGGAAAAAAAAGGCCAATGAAAATACCGCAGTTACAGATGATAACTTATCGAATACCGATCCAGATTTAGTTGATTCAATTGTCCAAGCTTTAGAAACTGGTTTCAAGCATTTAGATACAGCTGAATTTTACACTACAAGACCAGACATTGGACTTGCTGTTGCCAAATATTTGGAAAAACACCAAGATAAAAAGCGTTCTGATATTTTCATCACTGATAAGTATAATGCAAAACCAGTCAGTGGTTCAAATATCTTACCAAATGGTGCAATTAGAGGCCCATATGAATCATTAAGATCTGGTTTAGAACTGATGAACTTAGAATATATCGATTTATTCTTGCTTCATACGACTGCAGTTCCTGAAGGTATGACCTTAGGTGATGCTTGGAAGGAAATGATTAAGTTGCAAAAGGAAGGATTAGCTAAAAATATTGGGGTTTCAAATTTTGATATCCCAAATTTAGAAATCCTCAAAAATGAAACTAATGTATTGCCACAAGTTTTACAAATTGAATTTCATCCATATTTACAAAATCAAAGTCCAAACATTATTAAATATGCAAATGAAAATAACATCCAAATTGAAGCTTATGGTCCATTAGTTCCAATCACAAAAGCTTTGGCAGTTGATAATGGTGGTCCATTAATTCCATTACTGGACGAATTAGCATCGAAGTATAATGTTTCAACTTCAAAGATTTTATTAAAGTATACTCAATATCATGGAATTATCCCAGTTACTACAAGTTCAAAAATTGAAAGAATGAAGGATGTTTTGGGAGTTTATGATTTTAAATTGGATGATGAAGATGTTAAAAAACTTTCAGATGTTGGTAACACATGGTTTTTTAGAGCTTTTGCAATCCCACCATTACCAGACTGGGATGAACAATTAAAAACTGAGAGAAAAGTTATTAATCTATAGACTTTAGAAAAATTGATTTTTAGTTACTTGATTTTTTTTATATAATTACTTATTTAACTATAACGCGTTCTTTCTCGTCAAATACTCAAACCTACTAAAAGTATAACCAATGAATGGTAAATCCGCCTTTGTATCCAGTCCTTTATTCTTCAGAAGTTCTCTGTCCTTTTCAGCTTCTAATAAAGCAGGTGCGTCAGGTACATTTTCTAATTCATCTGTTGGGAAGAATCTCGTATCTGTAACACTTCTTAATTTTGGAATGAATGGAGCTTCGACATTTCTAATCTGATCCCAATTAACACCACGGAAAAATGGATGTCTTTTAATATCATCTGCTCCATTATGTCTACCCAGTCTATTTTCTGCATTTGTTAATAATCTCAAGATTAAATCTTCTGCTTCAGGACTTAAATGAATATCTTCTGGGAAAACCAAAGTTTCTTGCCAATTTATAATCTTCCTGTAAGTGTCACTTGGAGTTTCGGAACAAAATGGTGGCCAACCAACTAGACATTCAAACATAATGGCACCTAATGACCACCAATCACATTCTTGTCCATAACCTTGATTAAGGAAAATTTCAGGTGCAATATAATCCGGTGTACCAACAGTTGAATATGCCATTAATCTTCTTGATTTTCTCCAAGTTTGCATTTGTTGTCTGTTAGACATTGTCAAGTTAATTGGATCAACCAAAACACTATTTCTACCGTTGGTTGTGGACATACCAGATGGTGATTGTGATTTGGTCTTATCGCCTTCTTGTTTTAATAATTTTCTGTAATAACTGGAATCATGAGTTTTATGAAATCCTGTTGATAGACCAAAATCACTAAGTTTGATATGTCCTCTCATGTCTATTAAAATATTGTCTGGTTTAATATCTCTGTGGATAAAACCTAATTTATGAACAGCTTCAATTGCTAAAACACATTCAGCAATATAAAATCTTGTAACATCTTCAGTAAAAATTTGCCATTTAATTAGCATTGTCATTAAATCACCACCTGGCAAAAATTCCATGATTAAATATAGATACAGTGGATCTTGGAATGAATAATATAATGAAACAACCCATGGTGAATTAGCATCTGCTAAAACATCTCTTTCTGCCTTAACATGTGCTAATTGATCCTTTTTATACATTTCACTCTTTAACAAAGTTTTCATTGCATAAATTTTACCAGTGTCTTTCTTTTGAACAAGTCTAACTTCACCAAATGCCCCCTTACCGATAACTTTAACGGTACTAAAATCTTCTAATGATAATCTTGTACGTCTCAGTCTTAGATATTGAGATTCATTTTTACCAAATAATTGGGTTTCTCTATTACGTCTTTCACTACTAATTTCAGTATTTAATTGTTGTTCAAACGCAATTCTTCTTTGGTTTCTTTCAACTGCATGTTCAATTGCAGTTTTATAAAAATGTTCCAGTGTCAACTTAACTGCTGACGCCTTATCTTGGGATTCTTTAGAAAACCATTCAGGGTGACGTTCAAAATGACCAGCATCGCTTTCTTGTTTCGATAATGTTTGTGAAGCTTGTTGAGCTTGTTGTTGAGCTTGTTGTTGAGCTTGTTGTTGAGCTTGTTGTTGAGCTTGTTGTTGAGCTTGTTGTTGAGCTTGTTGTTGAGCTTGTTGTTGAGCTTGTTGTTGAGCGTAAACTTGTTGTTGATATTGTCTTTGTTGTTGTTGCTGTTGTTGAAATTGTTGTTGAGCTTGTTGTTGAGCTTGTTGTTGCGCAAATAATTGAGCTTGCTGTTGTTGTTGCAATTGTTGTTGCAATTGCTGTTGCGATAAAGGATTTCTCATAGATAAATTGGAATTAATTCTATTAATATTTGTATTACTAGCATTAGTTCCAATTGGTTTTTGAGGTGATTCAAATGAGGAATGTGTTGAAATTGTAGATAAATTATTATTTGATCTGATACTTTTAGATGGACTAATTGGTGGTTGTGGTTGCGAAAAAAAGTGTTCGTTAAAGTTCGGTGAACTAGCACCATAATGTTGTCCTGGAACTTGCTGTGGTTGACGCAGTGGTGGTTGCATCACTGGTATTGATGAGTTGGTAACGACATTGTGTGAGCTAGTTTGAGAATTTTGTTGTCTTAAGGTGTCACCAGTAAATGTGCCTTGTGGTTGTTCAAACTGGTCATAAAATGTTTGTTGTTGTTGTTGTTGTTGTTGTTGGTTTTGATAGTTTTGATAAACATTTTGTTGTTGTTGTTGATAGTTCTGGTAAACTTGCTCTTGTCCTTGATTTTGAGACACATACTGATTTTGTGCCTGTGAATCGTCCATGATCATGGACTGATCCAAGCTGGGATCAACATCATAATCCGCATTGTTTTTCGTATCCATGTTAACTAAGAAACTTGAACAGTAGACAAAACAGTGGTAGGAATAGAGAGTAGAAAAGAGTTCCAGTAAAATGACAAGATTGAACAGGAACAAGCTTTGATCCTTATATATAAGATATTCAAGAAACTCGCGGTTGGACATGAAATTGAAAGGGGTCTCTCCCAAGCTTTGTTTCTTTTTTTTATGGTTAGGTAAAAAAACATTACAGATAGACAGTTTGATTAAAATTATAAAGGTCTTATAACAGTAACAATAATTAAGATACTTATCAACACATCTAGAATTGTAAAGCAGCACCCTTTTGTTTCTTATCACCACCTAATTCGAAATGCTTACATCTCTTTAAAGCTAATTGAAGCTTTGTCTTACAAGCAACACATTCTAATCTTAAAACAACTTTCTTAGTAGTCTTTGCCTTTTTATGGAAAACTGGCTTAGTTTGACCACCATAACCGGATTGCTTTCTGTCATATCTTCTCTTACCTTGACTGTATAAAGAAGCTTTACCAGCTTTGTATTGAGTAACTCTGTGTTGAGTGTGCTTTCTACATTGCTTACCCTTACAGTAGGTCTTTCTGGTTTTTGGAACGTTAACTGTATTAAAAAGAATATGGAATGTGTAAATGTTAGTATTCTAATTAGTTTAATAATAAATGAAAAATAAAAATATGGAAAAAAACTGTATTTATTTTCTGTCAAATGTTTAGTTATATTTAAGTAATAATTACTTTAGAATAAGTCTATTGACGTTGAGAAAATGATAATGATCTTAGTAACAGGAATAATTATAATAGGGAGAATAACAATAACAATAATAACAGTTGACAATAATAACATGTTTCTTCATAATATTTAATATTCTAATTAATTAGATCTTCAAAATACCAAGAGTTTATTCATAAAATGGACATTTTCAAATATAATATATCAACTGGTACCAAATAAACGATACTTTAACATAGTGAAAAAATAAATATAGTAAAGCTAATAATAACTGATTTTAATTAATTAGATTCATAAAATTTCATAATAATTCATAACTTAAATATTAAATGATAAATTTCAATATGTAACCTTAATTTCAAGATTTATCTGTCTAGTTGAACACATGATTTTAAACATAATATAACATAACATAAACAGTGAGTTTCTTCATAACTAAGCTCTTTCAATAGATACATACCCATTGTTGCTTATTGTACTAGGCTTCTGGAAAGAATTAAAAAAATAATAAATTCACTATATTTTCAAATTCTTCAATAGAAAAATTGTATAGACGGTGTCTGAATCGAGCACTCCCACAGAAGCGAGTGTGTGAATTGGAGGAAAAATTCAGAGAGTGAGGTAAGGAAAACGCGCGCGTGCGGTGTAAGGGGGTGTTTCTGGATTAGGTACCCTTTGAAAACCTGAGTGTGAGCACGTGATGGAGGAGGGTTTAATCAAAATTTAAATATTGTTTTATAAATTTCTGGCGAACAATTAATATCAGGAATCGATGCAATGCATGGTTAATATAGAATGGTTATATATTATTGGTATTTGAGCAGGGGTCATTAAATAAAATCTATATATGTTATAAAGTAAATTGGTCATGGAATAAAGTAGTATAATAGGAATAAAATAAATAAAGTTCTTGTAAAAAAAGAATTAAGTGTCATTATGATCAACGTGATTGATGATTTGATATGGGGATTATATATGCGTTATCTAGTCACCAGGTGTGTACTCATTTGGAATTGCTGATTGGATTAATTAAATAAATTTAACCAGTTTATTTTTAAACTCAGTGATTTCAATAGGGAGTTGAACATAACAATTATCAACATTATCATTGAATTCGTAGTTTAAAACTTTTGAATAATATTTCAATTTTAGTAAGTTGCTATGGGACAAATCATCAACATTTATTAAATTAAATAACTTCAAGATACCGTAAATGTTATCGTTTATCAATCTATATTCTTCAACAATTCTTTTAAATAATGAACTTGAAAATAATGTTAAAATTTCAGAACTTGGTATAAAATCAATGATGTGTGATAAATAATTGTTTAAGGAAGGTGAAGGAGATAAAGATGGATCTGATTTGTTGATTAATTTCTTATAGCCATGATTTAAAATTAACTTGATTATCATTGAATTGTACTTAGAATCATTTTGAGATTTTAAATATTTGATAATATTGATTAATGATAAATCATCAATTACTAGAACATTTTTCAATAATAGAGTTCTAACAAATTGTAATATTGAATTTTTATCGCCATTAATTAAAATTGACTGACATAATAAGTTAAGATAAATTGATAAATAAATTAAATATTCATCTGTTTTCAAGTTTTTAACACTTATATCAAAATCATTTCTCATGACTGCAAAATTCCAAACTTTCAATGATAAATTTAAATTATTCAATTTTAAGAAAGAATATGATAATACTAATAATGAATCAATTGATACACTAGGTAACCATTCAATATTGTTAAATTTGTAAAGCATTTTGTAACTAGTAGTTGGATCAACTAAACTTAAAGATTTGGTGTAAATTGATAGATAATCTTTGATAAGTAATTGAGTTTCATTTGATTGTTTGTTTGGTAAATTATTAATAATGGTATCTAACATTAATGAACTTTTCTTGGTTTCATTACATAAATTATAAGATTCAATTATTGTTTGATATATTAAATCATGTGATATATTGTTTAGCTTTTTGATTTCTGTATTATAAATTGATTCAATTAAGTTTAAGTCTTTGAATAAAGTTGCAAATTTAATAAGTTCAATGAAAAATTGAGGTTTGTTTTTATCATTAATTTTTGCATTTAATAAAGTAAACAGTTGTTCAGATTTAACTAAATCTTTAATTTTATAATTATTAAGACATTTGATTAAGTTAAGATAGATAGTGTTATTTGAGAATATATTTTTCTGATTTGATTGATTAATTAAAAACAGTTCCATGGCAATTCTGAAAAAATCATAACCATTTTTGAAGTTTGAAGTGTTATAAGACTTAATAGAACCATTGATTAGACTTTCAATAACCACTTCATATGTTAAATTATTTGGTTTTAAATTATTAGATAACATATCAGAATAGGTATTTAATAAATGTGTTAGTTGGGTTTCTAAAGATTCATCAGTTTGTCTTAATGTAATAGATTTCAAAACCTTGTTATAAATTGAGATATTTGGAATTAAATTGTTATTTCTTAGTCTATTAAATACTGGCAGTATTTCGTTGTATTTATTTAATTTCATGTATGAATCAATAACCTTTTCTTGTAATGATATTGGGTCAGTATAAGCAAATGTATCAAGAGCTTGATCGACTGAAGTGAAATTTTGAATTGGTTCTTCATTAACAGAATGAATTTCCTGAATTTTTTCAGTTTCTTTATGTTGTTCCTTTTCATTTGATTCAAGGGTTAACTTGGATAAATCGTTGTTTAAATTATCAGTTGAATAATTTCTCTTACTAAACACTTTATTAGAAACAAGTACTTTTTTAATTTGATTTGAATTTGCCCTTCTAATGTTTAAAATTGTATGGTTTTGATTAATAGAATGTATTGATATATTGATATGACTGTTTTTATTACCCACATAATTTAGGTTTCTTAATAAGATTTTATCGTCGAATGAATGTGAGAGATGACTTAATTCGTTATTTGTGATGTTGGTATTATTTATAATAATATGGTTGTCATTATTATTATTGCAAGTATCAAAAATGACATAATTTTTGGTAACACTTAAAGCAGGAGCAACGTATTTGAAGATACCTTTGTTTGAGTTTTTATTTGACGTATTGTTTTGTTTATATCCAACCTCATCTAGTTTGATAAGATCCTTTGGAGGTATGTAACTTGGATTGAAAAATTGATGCGTGTATTGGTTATTTGCAGATGGGGTTGAAGACACGTTTCTCGAAAAGGAGAACGTTTGCTTTGACGAGATGTTTCTAAGTGGACGCATAGTAGAAATAAGAGGGTATACACTGAGGTGGACCTAGAGAAAGGAACAGATCAAGAACAGGGACAAAAAAGGCTGGGAAGGGTGGGAACTGGAAATATTGGGTGAATCCAGTTGAGTCAAATTCAGTCTCCGAATCTCGGGTTGCGGTTTTATTGCAGATGAGAAAGGGTGCCGGATTCTTATAGGGGGTTTGAGCGTTTGAGAGAAGAAAAGTGGAAAAATGAAAAATGAAAACGTTCTCCTTCAATAAGAAGTAGCGAGATTTCGAGCATCTGGGGTGGCCTTATTACGAGGTTTCTATTGGCTGGCGAGGACCAGCGAGGCGAAAAGCGAAAAAGGCACCGCCGGCAGTCGATCGACCGGGCCAAGGGCGCCGCAGAGTCAGCAACTGGAAAGTGGAAATTACCGCAAACACAAGCCGCACGCAGGTTCCCGATAAGGGGGCGGGCCCAAAAAAGCCATGGAGAATCATCCGTTGCATTTTCCGTTTTGCGACCACGTTGTCCCCGATCGGGTTATTAGCTATTGGTGTAGGACGTAATTGCGATCAAGATTGAGATCGAGATTTTGGTTTTGATTTTGATTGTTTCGTGATTGTGAGATAGAGATAATATTAGATGATGAAGCTGATTTAAGATGGTGTTTATTAGGGTTTTCTTATTCCAGTAATCTGTCTTCATTATTTGTTCTCTTCCGCCTTCCTTTCCTTTCCTTCTCTTTCCTTTCCTTCTCTTTCCTTCTCTTTCCTTCTCTTAACTCCATTTCCCTTCTTTCCTTGTCTTTTCTTTACTTCCCCTGGCACAATCCGTTCCTCTATAAATAAAACCAACTTAGTCATTTACTTTCAGTAACTATGCAATGGGATAATTCTTATTTCTCCCAAGACCCCTTAGACCCTCTATTACTAAATGACACTTACGCCTATGATAACGATGATGCCAACACTGAAATTCATTTGTTCCCCCCAATTGAACCCTCAAGTAATAATGTTGCCATCTCAACCACCAGCCACCTGAATGATGAATATATTGATACATTTAATAATTATTACTACTATAACGATGATCATCACTTAAATGCTCAAGCTCCTTTTTCAATAGATAACACTTTATCTGTTGATGATACTTCTCCCCATCTCCAACCTATCAGTCATGGTACCACCATTGCCACTATCGATGTCAATAATTTAATAAATTCAAAAATTTCTCCCATTCTGAAATCGTCCAAACCAATTTCGAATCCTTCCTTGTCTTTATCTTCAACATCCACCACAAGATTCCCTTCAATCGCTTCATCTCCAAATACAGAAATTGATAATGGACCTGACAATGTGCATGATATTACTAGTGATGGTTACGATGATGATGATGAAGATGGGGATAATGGTCGTCATGATAATGATAAAATTTTAAACAATTTACATTTAAATCCAAATTCAAAATCGACGAAAAAAATAAGTGATTCAAGGTTATCATTGGCTCAATTAGCAATTGTTTTAAATTTACAAGGTAATGAAGAAGAAACTGGTAAACGTGAAAAGAACATTCTAAATATTCTCAAAAATGAATTAAATTTCCCCATTGGTGAAAAGACTTGGATTAGAGACACTCCATTAGTTGAAAGGGATCGTATAATCCATAATTTGACCGAATTAGTTGAAAGTAGGTTTAAATATGGTTACAATAAAAGAATTTTATCAATCATTGTCAGAAGAGCAAGCTATTACATGATGCAGGGGAGACTGAGAAGAGAGAGACGTTTAAAACGCAAACGTAAATCAACTGACATATTAGAACTATCATAAAATATCATAAAAAACCAAACATATATATACCACATCTTCCTGCTTTACTCTACATTTTATAACATTATATTACTTTACTTTCATTTACCGTACTTTACATTTAATTCCTAGATTTTATAACATTAAAAAAAAATAAGCATTGTTTCATACACAAGAAACTGATCAGTGCACGTTTTGTTCTATCCTTACAACCTAAATGAAGTAGTTTTCATTGTTCTTTCAATGATCTGTTTTTCCGCGCAATTGCAGTTGGAACCTGGACATGAATTTTGATTTTTATATTGTCCTGATGGCTAGAGTCAATATATACTAATTAATTAATTGACTAATTAATTAAACAATCTTTGGTATTGTGTCTTCCTGATGTCAACAGATCCGTTAGATGTATCTGCATTGGCATACAGTTTTGACAAACTAACATTGGATATCCAAAAAGAAACCGAAAAATTGGCAACTCAAGTATACGTTCATATTGAGGAAAAAAATAAACAATCAACTTTAAATATATCACAAATAAATGAAAATCTAAAATCGATTCAAAAATTATTAGACAAATTAACTTCCTTAAATTTGGAAATTGATAAATTACAACAATTACAGTTATTTACAAGAGATTTCAATCAAAGATTAGTAAAAATTAAAGATAATCTAAAAAACTAACTAACATAGTTTTCATACATAGTTTTCATGTATACCCACTCCACCTTCATTGTATACCCTCTTTAGCTTCCTTTATATCCCGCTTCAATCTCTGTTCTTCTTCTTTTCTACTTCTTAATTCATGTAATCTATTCTTAAATCGTATACTTGCTAATACAGTAACTAGTATAATACGCAATTTGCTAATTGCTGGTCGTTTAATTTCTGTATGCTGTATACCTATTGTCTGAAATAACCCTCTATTACGTTCATACATTTCGTTCTTCTTGTTTAATTCAATTTTGAAATAATTGATCATATATCTCAAATCAGATAGTTTTTTGTTACTATCTTTTAATTTCAAAATTAATAATTCCTTTTGGTTTTTCAAAATTTCAAGCTTCCTAATTAACTGTGTATCTTCTCTTGGTGATTGTGGGGTTGGTGGGAACCATTGATCACGATGGTTGTTTCGTTCATATTCTAATTCGTCCGTCAATGATCTTATATCGTTTTTCAAAACATTTAGAGACCTTTCATTGGCTTTTAATTTATTACTACTTTGTTCATATTTTTCTCTCCACTCATTTAGTTCTTCGCTATTTGATTTGCCTTGATTTTTAACTAACGTCTTCATATCTTTCAATCTCTCAATCAAATCGTCCTTCATATAATTATATTGTGATACCATATCTTCATATTGTCTCGTCATGTTAGTTAGTTTCAGCTCCGTTTCTTTTAGTTTTGAAAGTTGTGAAATATCATTGACTTTAACTTTTTCGGATAATTTGGTACTTTTGGATATCAATTTATCTTGATCCTTTGATAAGTTATCTATTAAATCTTGCAGTTTATCCTTTTCATGTACTAAATTATTAATCATACTTTTCTTTTCCTTTAATTCTAATCTTAGTAAAGATTTTTCATATTCTAGTGTTTTTGTTATTTTTGTTACTTCTTCTTTATTTTTTAACTTTAGTTCATAATTCTCATCTTCTAGTAATTTCTTCTCTTTCTCTAATTTATATTTTGTTTCATTTAATTCTTTGATGTTGGACTGTAAAATACTTAGTTTAGAATTTAAAGATAATGTATTTATAGAACCTGATTTTGCATTTTCAAGTTCCAGATCCTTTAATTCAATCATATTATTTAACATTGAAATTTCATTTGAATATCTATTAATCAATTCGAAATTTTCATCCTTTGTTTTTTTATATTCAATCGTAATCTTGGCTAAATCATTACTCAAATCTTCAACGTCTCTTGAATTCAATAGTCCTTGATACTCTGATTCTAATAAGTCATACTTACTTTGCAATTCTTCATAAATTTCAATTATTTTAGACCTCGAGTTTTCGGAATTTTCAAGTTTGGTTAATAAACTATTCTCTATTGTTTCTTTGTCAATTATTAACTTATTTATCTTACTTTGATTTTGTTCTCTTTCATTTTCAACTTTTCCTTTAAGTTTAATTAATTCCTCGATTTCGATAACATCATTATCATCGCGTTGTTCTTCTTTTAATTTTGTTATCTCTTCATCTTTCAATTTAATTAATTCTTGTACCTCTAATAACGAATCATACAACTTGTTCTTATCATCCTCTAGATCATTGATATATTCATCATTATATTTACCCTCTAATTCTTGAATTGTATCTTGCAGCTCACCAATTTCATTTTCATAATCTTCAATTTTATTATATAGCTCATCAATTTCCTTAGTTAGTAGTTCTGTTGCACTTGAATTACTACCCTTTAGTTTATCCAACTTATCTTGCAATGATTGATTCCTATTTTGTAATGAATCAATTTTTAAATTAAGTTGTTTAATATTTTTAGTTAGGTCAATCTCCTCCTTATCTTTTATACTTAAATTTCTATCTAACATATCAATAGTTTTAGTTGCCTCTTCCAAACGTTGTGTCATTTCACCAATTTTATCTCTTGATGAGTGATAATTCATTCGGGTGTCTTCATCATATTTCTTTTGTAATGACTTTTTATCGTTCTCTAAGGTTTTTATATCAATTTTTAAATCATTGATTTCAGTTTTTAACTCATCTATTATTTCATTATTATCAAAAGCTCCAGATTTTTCATTGTCTTTAGATTCATAATCCCTTAATTCTTCTTTAAGTAGAATATTGTCATTTTCCAAGTTATCAAGAGTTCTGGATAAGTCTTCAATCTCTTTTTGGTAGTTATAATTAGTCTCTTCTAAAACTTCGATTTTATCCTCTAGTTGATGAATTTTGTCCGACGAAGAAGAGTCATCAAATTCATCTAACTTCAGTTTCAAGTTGAATATTTCAGATTCATATCCATTACATTCATCTCGTAATTTTTCAATATCTGAATCTTTTTCAATATTTTTATTTAATAACAATTCTTTTTCATTTATTACATTTTGATACGTCTCATTGAGTTCTTTTAATTGTTCTTTATAGTCATGTGTGTAGTCATTAGCATCATCACCAACAGTATCATTATCATTACTATCACTGGCCTCTCTCTCTTTTAGCATTTCCGTAAGCTTAATAACTTGTTGATTTAATGCAACGTTTTGTTCAATCAAATTGACGGAGTTCGTGGGTAGTCCAGTTAAATGTTGTCGTAGTGTCATTACTTGAACCCTTAAATTGGTATTTTCACTTTGTAATTTTTTAACTAAATCATATTGTAATTTTAGCATATTTGAATCAGGATTAATTTCAATGTCATGTTTTAGTTCATTATCTAAGTTAATTATGTTTGAAGTTTTATTACTTCTATTATTCCTCCCGAACAGATGCGTTGAATTCATGTTTGCAGCTTTGTTTTCTTTCACATTACCTATTTCTATATCATCTTCCCAAACAGATGATGCCACAGATGATGAATGTAATAAGTCAACATCATCATAATGGTTATTATTCATATTAGATTTTGATTTTTGTAAAGGATTTATTCTATGAAGAATAAAATTAGTAGAATTGAGTCTTCTTGTGGAGTCTACTGTACCATTACCACTAGCTAAACGTTCATTATTTCGTATATTTGTTGTAGATTTATCGGAGCCTTTCAATATTGGACTTAAATTTGTATATGAATGATTTGTAGTTTCAATAAATCCACCTGATTTTGAACCTATTGGTGTGAATTCATCAAAGGGTGTATTATTATTATGATCGGGGGTATGTGACATAGTATCTTATTATGTTCGAACGTCTCTGTTTTTGTTCGAATAAACAAGAAAGATTAATTAGAAACATGATTAAATCATAACCATGTAAACAAGAAAAGTTCAATTGGCGCCGAAAAGGGTAACGCGTTTCAGATTGTACACTTTTTCATGCTTTTTTACATGTAATTTTATTAAAAATTTATAGAATTTCTACTATGTTCAATGTTTTGCAACAGCTGCAATAAATGCATCCAATGCAACTTTGGCAGAACCCGAGGAAACACTCTTTCTAGCTAATTTTACACCTTCCTTCCAATTATTTGTAAGACCCGAAATGACAGCTAATGCACTGGCATTCATTAAAATATAATCAACTAATGGATCAATACCAGGTTGTAATTCATCTTCAGTTTTAGATAAGATTTTCCTTAATATATTAGCATTTTGTTCGGGAGTTCCTGAACGTACTAAGTCCAATGAATGGTCAGGTAAACCAAAATCAGATGGAGATAACTCAAATTCTTTAATGTTGTCTTCGTCTTTATTATAATACCAAACTTTGGATTTTCCAATTGGTGATATTTCATCCAATCCAACTTCACCCCAAACAACCATTGTATTTGCAGATGTACCTCTAGCTTTATCGATTTTAACAGCAGCTTCACAGTATATTCTGCCCAACTCTTCAGTATAAACACCAAGAACCCTAGCTCTAATATTAATTGGATTCAAAAGCGGCCCTAATATATTAAAAATTGTAGGTATACCTAACTGTTTTCTAACATTTACAACTTTACCCATACCATGATGGAAAGCAGGAGCAAAAAGGAAACAAAGTTTTGAGTCTTTAACGATAAAAGGAGCAGTTTTTGAGTTGATTTTCATCAAATCAATACCTAACTTATTCATTAAATCTCCAGAACCAGAGGTACTTGTTGATGCTTTACCTCCATGTTTACAAACATTTAGGTTCATACCTGCACCAACAATTGCAGCTGATGTTGAAACGTTGAAAGTATTTTGTGAATCGCCACCTGTACCAACAATATCCACATAACCTTCAGGATCGATCAATTCGGAGGGAATCTTTTCACTATATTTCAATATGGTTTCAACTGCAACAGCAAGGAATTCAGCATTGAAGTCTAATCTATTCATTCTGATAGCCGTAAGAAAAGATGCAATTTCCACATCGTTTGCTTCACCGGTGAAAACAAAATCAAGAGCTTCCTTAAATTCTGATAGTGTCAGTTCAGGAGGACTGACAAGTAGTTTCTTGATGTATGGGGTAAGTGGTTTAGACATGGTTACTATTAGAATCCGATAACTTCCACAATATCAAGAGAACCCGGCAGAAACATGGTGAACTTGAGGTCATCCCAAGTTGCGGCGACCGACGCAAAAAAAATTGGAAGATCGCGTATTTCGTGTCGTTTGTTTTGTTTGCAACATGAGAGAACATTTAACGAAAGAAAGGAGTTTGTGTTGATCTGAATCTGGTAACTGTATTTACTTTGACTTGCAAAAGACTTCTTCATCAACTGTACACGACATGAGTGATACTTCCGTATTAGAACCTGTTGGAATTGCTAATCTTCCTAATCAAAGGTATGTACCTCTTTCATTTTTTGCTGCTTATTTTGATCAGGAATACTAACATAAATATTGATAGTATAATTAATTATTTGCTTTTAGATACAAACTTGTCTCTACAAGTGGTGCATCCTTTACCTTGATGTTAGCAGGTGAATCAGGTTTAGGTAAAACAACATTTATTAATACGCTATTTCAAACAAACTTAAAAACCCAAGCTGACAATAAAAATAGATTCAATAAATCAATTAAAAAAACTGTTGAAATTGATATAATTAGAGCTGAATTAGAAGAGAAAAACTTTAAGCTCAATTTGAATATCATTGACACACCAGGCTTTGGTGATAACGTTGATAACAAAAATTGCTGGAATCCAATTATTGATTTTATTGATGATCAACACCATTCTTATATGAAACAAGAATCCCAACCAAATCGTTCCAAGATTAATGATTTAAGGGTCCATGCTTGTTTATATTTTATTAGACCTACGGGTCATACTTTAAAACCTTTGGATATTGAGACTATGAAACAATTAGGTTCTAGAGTTAATTTAATTCCAGTTATTGCAAAAGCTGATACTTTAACTCCAAATGAAATGTTAGAATTTAAGAAAAGAATTAGAGAAATTATTGAAGTTCAAGATATCAGAATTTACTCACCACCAATGGAATTAGATGATCAAGCTGCAAGTGAACATGCAAAACAATTAATCGAATCAATGCCATTTTCAGTTATTGGTTCAACTGAAGAATACCAAATTAATGATGAATTAGTTATTGGAAGAAAATACCCGTGGGGTTTTGTAGGTGTTGAGAATGATCAACATTGTGATTTCAGAAAATTAAGAAGTTTATTATTGAGAACAAATATGTTAGATTTAATTTTATCAACAAATGAGATTCATTATGAAACTTTTAGATCTAAAATGATGAATAATTCAGGTGATGATTATATAAAATCAGATATTGATAACCCAGATAAATTAAACGATAAGATTACAAATAACCCACAATTTATTGAAGAAGAAAAGAAACTCAAGAGGTATTTTGCTGAACAATTAAGAAATGAAGACCAAAGATTTAAACAATGGAAAAAAAATATTTATACTGAAAAGAATAGACTTAATCACGACTTAGCTCAATTACAATCGCAAATGAAAAAATTAGAAGAAGAAGTTAGAGTTTTACAAGAAAAGAAAGTTAAGTCATTTTGATTAATTAATTTATTTATACTCCAATGCCATTTATAGTTTTGTATTTTTTTAGTAACAGTAATAAAGGACTCTTTAGATTGAATCAAGTATTAAAGTAATCATTATAATCGTTTCCAATATTAAAAGTTATTTGATTTTATTTTATTAAAAACAACAAAAATTTTTGTATAATTATTTATGTAAAGAAGGAAAAGATAGTATACTTAAAAATATAAATTAAAATATTATCAGCAAGTTGTTTAATCTTGAGCTCTCTTTGCAGCCTTCTTTGCAGCCTTCTTGTCAGTACCAAAGATCTTCTTTGATCTGTTCTTCTTTTGCTTTCTTTGTTGTCTTGCTGCCTTTTCAACCTTGGTAGCTAAACCGTATCTGACTAATCTGTAGGTTGGTTCGAATTTTTGAGCATCAGCAACAGAGTTGTAAACTAAACCAAAACCGGTAGATTTACCACCACCATATTGAGTTCTGAAACCGAAAACTGAAACGGAATCCTTTTCAACCTTGTATAAAGCTGCAAGTTGTTCTCTTAATTCATCCTTTGAGACGTTAGCTCTGTTTGGGTGAATAACATCAATAACAAATTGTCTTCTGTTCAATAATGCGTTAGATATAACCTTTCTGGTTCTAATAGTGATAGCGTCAGACTATAATAAAAAAGGAAGTGTTGGAAGGTACTTAATGTTAGTATATTATTTCCATTAGAAAAATGCAGGTGAATGTCTTAATAAATAAAATAGAAGTGGGTGTTTAATAATTCATATAGGCTTTTCAAAAAAAAGAGGAAGTGTTATTCTTCAATAAACTATTTCATATAGTCGTGTTGTTGTTTTTTCAATTGTATGCATTTTTTAGTTGCTGTTGTCAAAAATTACTTTCAATCGCAGGAACAAACTATCAAGGTGTCTTTGGTAAAACTTCAAAACTTCAACGTACAATTTCATGTTGTGTATACTTTGTCTTTAAATATAGTTGTTCATAGTATATAAGCTGAATATTTTTTATCCATTTTGTTAAGTTTCATTATATTTCATAATCTAATTAAACCACTTAATCTATCTATTAAATCCCTCAAACAAGTTGGTAATCAGACACTATAGTGTCATTACTTCATGATAATACATACCATCTTGTACTATTGTGTGGTTTCTGAAATGGAAAGACAAATATAATATCTGACAAAAATCAGACTTTCTTCAATACAGTTGACAACTGTGTAGTGAAAATTCCAGTTTCCCACACACTCTCAGACTGAGAATTGCAGAGTGAGCGCTCACAGGGATTGGGAGTTTCCCAATGCGGTAGGCGCGGTGTGAGGTGTGGATGTGACGTGCGGTGTGCGGGTGTTATTGCGTTGGCGGAATGGTGAAACGCAGTCACATTAACAAAATTATGGTTACGTAAGCACCACGATTTTCGCATTTTTTGTTTTTTTTTTTTGCAATCTTCTTTATATTTTTACAATTTTTCGTATTTTAGAAACTTTTTGTTTTTCTGCTTCGCGAAGTCGAATGGGATTTAATTAATTTAATTTAATTTATATAAAGCTAAATTGTAAAAAGAAGTATACAAATTATTTTAACAATTTTATATTAGGTTAGAAGAGTAGAGTATAGTAGAGTACGTAAAGTTATTATGCTTTGATTCTTAACACAAAGTTAACAACAACTGCAATTAAAAGGAAAAAACAAAGCATGGTTGGACCAAATCTATCATCGTATGGACCTGAACCTCTTCTTCTGATTGCATTAGCTCTCCAGTGGTATGTCATTAATGCATAGACCATTGTACCCATTGCTAATAATGTAAATAAAGATGCACTTATTCTACCAACCTTATCACCAAAATTAAGTAAACCGATTGCAAGTGATCCGAGAATAACTGTGAAATTTAACCATGAAAGGAATGTTCTCTCATTGGCAAAGAAAACTTTTGGTTCAACTCTTGTTGGTAAAGCAATTCTTTTTCCAGGAGCTATAATAATAATAAACGAGCAGATTAGCAAGTGATTTAAAACGTTAGTATACCATTCGTGTTAAATAAAATTAAATAATTAAGAATGAAAGAAGTCGTTCATTGTACCTTATCTCACAGGTCATGTAATTTCAGCAAAGCTTCCAGCAAAACATTGCTGCCTGATAGTGGTGATACATACTAGTTTGTAACAGTGGTGCAGATGACATTGTGTGATTATTGTTGTGTGTAGATGCTAATGGAGCCTGTCGAAAGAGAGAACAGGATATAACGACATAAGAATGAAGAAACAAATAATACAACCAAAAAACTCCTAAAATGTAAATTCATGTCGGAATGACAAACACGTGCCTCCGAGCGAAAGCTTTAAATTAATCTCAAGCAGCAATGATTTCCGTAACAGGAGATATGAAATGAATTGCCATTGACAGACCAGACACTCACTACAACTATGACTTCTCTCTCCCTGATTACGGATGTCATTAACGAAGACAGACTTGTATGTAGAAGTAACGGAGTGAACAAGCTTGGAGTTTTAAAATACTAACATTCTCTCTAGCCAATTTCAAAAGATGAAGTCTTGCAACTTCTAACTTCTGAGACAACAGATTTATCAACAGCTGGCAAAGCAATCGAATCTTTATTGACGAAGCTAAAGGCCAAATCTTCCAAATTTAAGTACATTGTTAATGCAACATCTTTTAATCTTGATAAAAGTAATGCTAACAGTACCAGAATAGATTCAACATTTGGTTCACTATGGGATGAAAAAAATGACTCTATTTTAAATGTTAAAGTACAACTAAATGATAGTGAATTCACAATTTTTAACATAATATTTATATCCATATAAAAAACTATATAAGTGAACTATTTTTTAATTGGGGAATAAGTAAATTTACGAAATATACTTGCCGGTAAATCACTATTTTCATTCATCGATTGTTTGCAAATTTCTTCACCTTCACCTAACAAAAATGTAATTCTTGATTTATCAACTTTTTTACATTCTAAGACGATCCTAAAAAAATCAATTGGTAAATCATAAATTTCACTAACCGCTTGATTCCATTTTTCAATGTATTCATTTTCATTTGTTGCAGAAACTAATTCAATGAAAACGTCAAATATTATCATTTTATTTTCTAGTACTCCATCTTCATCATGTTTACCTAAAACTTCCATCATTTTATGGCCATCCCTCTCTAAAATTTCAACAATTTTCTTATTATCGAATGCTCTTTTATAGTTTAACATACTGACATATTCAAGTAAAAAATCATCAGTTATAAAATCAAACAATGAAATTAATAATTCAGGATATGAAAAATCAATAAATTGCATAATATATTCTTCATCAATTATATTTAGAATACTGTCGATAATTGTTGATGATTTATACCATGATTTGCTGAATAAATCTTTCATAATCGGTGAATAATCTTGCAATGCAAGTGATGAAATTTTCTGTAAACAGTATGTACCTAATTCAATTGAATGACTTGTTGAAACATCTTTTAATTCTGCTAATTTATTTTTGAAAGCATCATTCAACCCCATAGTAAGTGTATCAAAATCCTTTTCAATTGCATCTGTTAGCGTTAAACAATCATTTGATAAATTTGTAATATATCTAGGTAAGTATCCAATATTTTCATTTGTATTAGCGTCTGGATTTGTTCTTGATGTCATCCAGATATCACACATCTTATCTAGTGATCTAACCCATCTTTCTTGATAAATTTTCATTATATCATTTGCAAAAAACGAAAAATATTGCAGTAATACTGATGCATCACCTAAAGTTTTAATAGATTTCGTATTTGACGATAAAATACTCATTATATCTTGAGCAACTTGAAACGACAATTTACCTTCTCTACGTTCTGGTGGTTCTTCATTTAATAATTCAAATTTACTGATTGATTTATCCAACGCAGTTTCAACCCACTTAGATGTTGTTTTAATGTTTTCTTGTAGTGAGTTATTTAATAGTGACTTTTTCTTATCTTCAGCCAAAAGTCTAATTTCTTTTAAATATTTAATTGACAATTTGAAATTCGTCTTCAAAATTTGTCTATTTTCAAAATCTAGTTCAATTATTTGTGATAATTTCAAATTATTAAAACCATCTGAATCCAAGATCAAGTTAATTAGTTCCCTAATTGATTCTTGATGCCATTCTAAAATTTTTGGAAAAAATCCCCATTCTTTAGGGAAACATTTATCAATAGCAATTTGATAAGTAGCAATAGTTTGATAATAAAATTGGCCTTGTTCTCCAACAAATAAGTTCAGATCTTTTGATTGTATAATATCAGTAAATCTATCTTGAATTGATTTTTTGATCATATTTTCAAATTTATTTTTATATTCTCTTTCTTTTGTTCTTTTAATCTTAGGAATTCTACTTTCTGAATCATCTTCAGCATCTTCTTCATCAGCATCTTCAATATTATTTTTCTTATCAATCAAATGATTCCAAAGACGGATTTTTAAATCTTCTCGTTCTTCATATTGAATGATTTTAACAACTTTAATTAAGAATCCAAAATTCCCACTTTCAACAAAATCTAAAATTGAATCAACAATAATATCTAATAAAATATCGAATTTTTCAATACATTCATTTAATTTTGATGATAAATTGAGAACAATAGATTTAGTTTTGCCATTTTTTGATTTATTTGACATTAGTTCCATTTGATCTTGCAAATCTCTTAATTTATTTAACTCATAATGAATGATCAACAAATTGTTACCATTTGAATATTGCAATTGCTGGTTATCATCCTTTGCAATTTCTTCATCTAATAATCTCATAATTAATTGTTGTTTTTCTCCAAATGTTGAAATATTATTATAGACTTCTTCAACTTGTTTAATGTTTTTCATAACTAAAGCAGCATGATTGAAAACTTTAAAATTGTTTGAATTACTATTATTATTTGATAAATTATCATTCCTTAATTCATCCAATTTGCTGACACTATACTTTAAATCTTGTAAATTTTTATTTGCATTCTGCATTTGTGAAATCATTACCTGAATTTGTTCTAAATGACGTTCTTGTTCTAATTTCAATTGTGATTCAATTGTATAATTTTCTTTGGTAATATCGGATATAACAATATCAATATTGGATAGATCGTTTATATCTTGCAATATATTGCTTACTCTATCCAACATATGCGGTGAAATCGATGTAGACATTGTGGTGATGGATGTGTTTCAAACAATTGATCAAGGTTCTTCTACGTAGTTTGTTCGGATTGACTATACGATTGAATATCAACAATTCAATTTCATGTTTTGCGCGGGAAACAAAATTATATTCTGAAGTATCATTTTCCATGTCCTAGGCTTTTTTTTAATTTCATATTTCGTATCTTATGGCATATAGTACACAATACACATGGTATTAAATAGAGAATTAACGAATCAATCGTTATAATTACAAGAACTTACCCCTGTTTACTACAAAGGCTTCAATAGTAGCAATAGCAGCATAAAGTCTGTTTTCAGCTTCTGGGAAAACAATAGAATGTTCACCATAAAAAACATCGTCAGAAACTTCTTCGTTATGTCTTGGTAAACAATGCATAAATTTATAATCTTGAGCAGCTAATGAAGTTAATTCTGAATTAATTTGGAATCCTTCAAATTGTTTTAATTTTGCTTGTTTTTGAGATTCTTCACCCATTGATATAAATGTGTCAGTGACTAAAATATTTGCGTTCTTTGCAGCAACTTTTGAATCATGTGTTAATTCTAATGTGGCACCTGTTTCAGCAGTAACTTCAGCAGCTTTATCTATAATATGTTGTTCAATTTCAATACCGTTTGGAGTTGCAACCGAAACATTAATACCAAATTTCATTGCTGCGATCGCTAAATCATTAATAACATTATTTGAATCTCCAATCCAAGCTAATTTCAAACCCTTTAATTCACCGAAGTTTTCTTTAATAGTTAAAAGATCACAAATTGCTTGTAATGGATGGTAAGTATCACATAAGGAATTAATAATTGGAACTGAAGAATGTTCACATAATTGTTGAATATCATTATGAGAATTAACTCTTGCAAATATACATGAAGTCATTGAGGAAATAACTTTGGTGGTATCATAGAAAGATTCATTAACACCTAGTTGAATATCTTCTTTACCCAGAAACATTGGTTGACCACCAAAATATGTAGCTGCACCTTCAGTTGAAATTCTTGTTCTAGTTGATCTTTTAGTAAAAAGCATGGCAACTAATTCACCTTGAAGTGGCCATTTAGCAGGTTTATTACCTGATTTAATCAAACTCTTATGATGTTCAGCTCTGTTAACAAGCGACTTGAATTCAGAAGTAGTTAAGTCAGAGATAGAGATTAAATGTCTAATATTAGAAGAAGCAGTCATAGCAAAAGTGGAGGTAGAGAAAAGTCTATGAGGAATCTTGGATGAAAGCATTTTGGAAAAGTGTAAAAGAATGTAAAGTCTTTGTGTAATGAAAGAAATACAACAGGAAAAACAAGAGTTTAAATAGAAAACAAAAGACTGGAAACAGTGGACAACGCCCAATGAAAAGAAGATGACTAAATAATTCTGGAAACTGGAAGTTGGAAAAATTAAGCGCGCCACTATGCATAATTGCCCCTTTGGGTAATTCCGTTCAGCGCGCTTAACCGGCATTTCTCCCATTTTTGTGGTATTAGCATTTTCTGAACAATGTCAACGGCAATGACGCAGGGTTTGACTCATTTGTACCACGTATTTGGCGTGTTTAGCCGTTATTTTGTTTTGTTCTGCAATCAAGTGGTTCATTTGTAGGTCTTGTTTGGTGGCAAGGGCAGCCACTGTTACCATTTGAGTTTGAAATTTTTCTAATTGATCTTTGAAGTTTAGAATAGGTTTAAATTGGAGTATTGTTTCCGTGTCTGTGGATTGCTCCAAATTTGATGATGTCAGTTCCAGTATATTTTCTGATTTTGTGGGGTTGCTACGGCTTGTTGCATTTCCGTTACCATCCCCTAATTCTTCTTCATCATCTTCTTCTTCTTTATTGTCATTCAAATCTGTATTCTGAAGCGCATCTTCTATTTCCTTTCGACGTGACAAACTCTCATCATCAGCAATAAACTGGGACTTACTGTCCTGTTTATTCAGCTGTTCAATATCACTATCTTCTAACTCTGAACCTTCCAAAATTATGCCTTCTGCATCATCAATATTAACAACTTCATCTATATCCATTTTATCTTTAGTTGAAGAATTTCCACCTGTATAGCTTGACACTTCTGCATAAGCTTTCAAGTAATCTTCCATTTTCTGTTTTGAAGAATTATCATCCTGTTTACTTTCGTCAGCAAGTTTGGGTACACTATTTTTTTTCTTAAATTTATTATTTTTGGCTTTTAAAGTAAATTTTGGAACAATTGAATTGTCTATATCGTCATCTTCAGTCTCATCCTCAAACAAATGCCCAACTCTTCCGTTTGAATTTACTGTTCTATTAATGCTATTATTGTCATCAGAATCTCTTTTCAATTTTCTCGATTTAAATTTATTTGTTTTCGGCACTTTTTGAAGTACATCTAACTCATCCTCATTTTCAATATCATCTATAGAAGGTAGTTTGGCCATTGTGATATGTATCTTGTAAAAACAACTACATTCGACTAGAATCAACCCTGAAATTTGTCTTTTTTTTTTTGATTTTTGATTTCTCATCTTTTCAAGATTCTGATTTTGATTTTGATTTTCTTATTTATTTTTTTTTCTTTCATGAATTTCTCCTTTTAAATTGAATCTGCAACCTTTTGGTATCATTTTGTTCTTCCTTTTCAGAACTAAACTAACCAATATAACCCAAGATGAGTGATTCCTTTACTGCTGATCTTACCCCTGCAGCGAAGAAACTGCATCATGTTATGGTTTCAAGTGGTAAATCATCATATACACAAAATGAAATTTTAGAATTACTGAAATATGAAGATGTTAATGAACTTATGCAAAATGCTCAAGGTTTGCTTAATAAAGGTTTGCTGAAGATTTTAGAATCAGATCCTGATTCGACATCAGATTCAAATGAAAAGCAAATTTTGTTTGCTGCTATTACTGAACAAGAAGCTAAAAAAGTTAGCAATATGACTGCAGATGAAGCAATTGTTTATTCTCATGTTGAAGCTTCTGGTAGAGAAGGTATTTGGACAAAAACAATAAAAGCAAAGACAAACTTACATCAACATATTGTTCTTAGATGTCTTAAATCATTGGAATCCCAGTCTTATATTAAATCTGTCAAATCTGTCAAACATCCAACGAGGAAAATTTATATGTTATATCACTTGACTCCATCAATAGATGTTACAGGTGGTCCATGGTTTACAGATTCTGAATTAGATACTGATTTTATTGATTCTTTATTAATTGTTATTTGGAAATTTATTGCCCAAAAATCATTTCCAAAATGTTTTAAGTATAAAGGTTTGATTCCAGATGGATTAAAACAATTTAGTTATCCATCAAATATACTTTCAGGAATGGGTTCTTTACTTCCAACTCTAAATGATGTCAATGAATTTATCGTTTCATCAGGTATAACAACAATCGAATTGACCTTATCTGATATTAAATCATTATGCGATGTTTTAGAATTTGATGAAAAAATTGAATGCATGAATGGTTCTTATATGGCAACTTGGCAAAGTGTGCTTGAAGCGGGTGGTGGTAAAATTGAAGGTGAAGATATTTATGCTCCATTGGATAACCAAATTTTTAACATAAACGATAATTATAGAGTGCTAGATACAATGATTAAAAGTGAAAGCAATAATGACGAAAATGGAACCAAATTCAATTCACAATTATATTTAGATTCTTGGATTACGTTGTAGATATTCTGGTTATAAAATCGATAAAATGTTATGTATATTAATGATTAAAAAAATGTAAAAAAAATACTCTAAATAAATGTAAAAAAATAATACCGTAAATATATAAATTTTTAGCAAAGTGTGCATCTATAATAAGAATTAATTAGTTTTCTTTTTTTAAACATATGGAGGTGGTTCTAATAGCCCTTCAATTTCTTCATATGCAGGTGGAAGGATGATATTCAGTCGTGGTTTATGTTCTTTCTTTTTAAAATCCAAAATTGAAAATGTTCTGGTATTAACTTCTTGAAATCGTGGGTCTAACTTTTTCTCCAATTGTGCATCATAGTATGTGGGTGGTGGCATTGTACCAATTGCACTTTCACCTTTTAAAATTTCAACTTCGGCGTCTAATAATAAATCAACTTTCTTTTTTTTACCTTCTGGTTCAGGTAATAATTTTGCCATTTTACGTATCATTGCATTATCTGCCTTTTCTGCTCTTGTGTTAAGTAAAGTTTTATCTAAACTTTGAGACCTTGTTCTCATACTAAACGAACTCAAAACATCAGAATTATCAACTTTTAATTGGTCATTGTCTCCCGAAATTTCTTCAACTGTTGTTACAACCTTAACTTTATGGGTAACCTTGAAATGACAAATTTCGTTTTCAATTGCGTTTGTTGATGGAACAATAAAAACTTTTTTCTTCTTCGATTTATCCTTAACATTATCCTTAACATTAAATTTATCATGAATTTTATTAATTGCTGAATCGAATTCCCAACATTGGATTTCATTATCTAAATTTTCAATATTTATTTTTTCTAACAAAATTGTTTCAGTATGCGATAAATATAAATGATACTTCTTCTTTTTCTCTTCAGATAACATATCATCAACATTATATTCAGTTGTCTGATATAGAAAAACTTTAATCGAATGCAACTTATATTTTAATGGATCTATTGGCAAAATTTTAATAAACATTTTTATCTTATCGCCAACTGTGACAGCTCTATTTGAAACTACAATTTTATAGTACAATAAATTTCTCCAATTTCCTAATGAAAGAGCATCGGTTGCAGTTGTTGAATGACCAGCTTCAGTTAAACTACATTGAACGAGATGAAGGGGTAAAGTTGCAGTCAATTCGCTAGATGATAATAACGGTTTTGTAAGTATATTTGAAATTGGATTAACCGTAACTTTAATTGAATACGAAGTTGAACCGAAAACATTTGATAAAGTTTCCGGTATATTATTTGGAATTAAGAATTGGAAAGGGAAAGTAAACAAGCCTTTAACAAAATAATCAGATTCATAAACCTGGTGATTTCGTTTATACTGCCAGGTCCTCGTTTCACTATAAATTTGAACTTTATCATCTCTAATATAGGGCAATGATTGATCAGGAGGCATATCTTTTGGAAAGTACTTTATGTTTAATTCACCATTAAATTGTAATTGGATTGTTGTAATTCTAACAGGTTTTTCAACGTAGATGCAAAGATAGCCTCTAATCGGAGTAATATTTGATGCTGAATCTTCACCTCTTAAATAAACAATTTTGTCCAGCATTTTTAGTGAAATGTTAAAACGACTTGTATTTAAAAGCATAAACTCACTCTCATTGGGTATATGTTGAATTTCTAGCTGTGATGTAACCGCATTAAGTGAATTTGAAGAATCTGTTGATTGATTTGATAATGACGACGTTAAATTTGGTTGTTCACAGTTAGTTACTAACTGATGAATATTAGAGGACATATTAAACGAGTAGATCAAAAGAAATGGTAAAGTTATGAATGGAAAGACTTGATAAAACTAAAGGAAAAAGACAAGAAGATTTCTAAATTAGAGGTAACAGACACAAAAACAGCTTACCATCAACTAAAAAAAATATAAAATAATCAATCAGATACCGGGGTAGATCTGTTTGTGTTGATGTTAGTAAACTAAGAATGATATCCAAAAGAAGAGATATAGTTTGATAGCAGTGCCCGAAATATATGTTGTTAATGAAATCAGGATGCGATTACCGAATGCAGCGCCTTTATCACTAAATAACGGGTGGTGCACCGTTGTATGTCACGTGTTTTGGGGACTACTGACCCGCCTCTAGAATTGACAGTCTGTTAGATAAAGAAAGGCTACAAGGTGGCAATCTGGAAATCTGGATATCTTGAAGAAGAAATGCAGGATTGTAAAAAACAGGTTTAATAACCAAATCCGATTGTCAATTTTTAGCAATCTGGGTTATCAATTAGATTCAACTTATCTTCCACGGTTATTATGTCTTCTCTTACATCTCTTCCTGGTTCTAGTGGAAAACTTCTCAGAAGAATCCGTATGTTTCATTTTTAATTGTTTCATTCCATCTTATGATCAAAATACTAACATTATTTATTTAATCTATTCCATTTCATTACAGATCGTGCATGCCGTCCAACTTTAGATGAACCAAATATTGCATTAAATTTAGAAATTTGTGATTTAGTCAATTCAAAGCAAGCTTCTTTACCACGAGAAGCATGTATATCAGTTGTTAAATTAATAAATTCAAGAGATCCCCAAGTTTCTGAATTAGCTTTAACATTGTTAGATTATTTGGTGAAAAATTGTGGTTATCCAGTTCATTTACAAATTTCAAGAAAGGAGTTTTTGAATGAATTAGTTAAAAGATTTCCTGAAAGACCACCACCTGCATATTCAAGAGTTCAAAGATTAATCTTAGGTACTCTTGCTGAATGGGTACAAACAATTTGTAAAACTGCAAGATATAAAGATGATTTAACCTATATCAAAGATATGTATAGACTTTTAAGATCAAAAGGTTATGATTTCCCAGCTGTTAAAAAAGAAGATGCTGCAGTCTTAAATCCAAGTGATAATTTGAAATCAATTGAAGAACTTCAACAGGAGGAAAGATTATTCCAAAGTGCTAAATTACAAGAATTAATTAGAAGAGGTAGACCACAAGATTTAAAGGAGGCAAATGATTTAATGAAGATTATGTCAGGTTTCAAAGAAGATGAAGCGTTAGAAGAAACAAAACAAAAAGTTTATGATGATTTAGAAAAACTATCTAGAAAAACAGAGTTATTAAATGATATGTTGAATAATGCAACAAACTCTGGTACCCTTAATTCAAATGATGATACATTACAAGAGTTAATTTCAACTATTAAAGTTTCTCAACCAAGAGTTCAAAAAATTATTCAAGAAGAAGAAGGTTCTGATAAAGTCTCTGATCTTCTAGTGTTAAACGATAAAATTAACTCAACATTACTAAGAGTTGCACATCTAAAGGGTGAAGATACCAGTAAATTCCAGCAATCTTCAACTTCTGCCTCAAGTAAACAACCTCAATCAATGAATTTAATTGATTTTGGTGATGACGATGATATTCCAGGTACTCCAACTGGAGACTCAGCTTCTCCACAACCTAATACTAATGATGCCTTAAATGATTTATTAGGCGATTTGGGTGGATTATCGTTTGATAATTCAAAGAGTAGTAATAATTGTAATTCACAATTTGGTGTTGGTGCAATTAATCTTTTCGGTACTCCTGAGCCACAATCCAATAAGCCACTTTCAACTCATGATATATTATCTGGTTTTAATACACCATCTCCACAACAACAACAAACCCAGCAATTTCCACTTGTTTCAGCAAGCCATCAAGCTCAACCATCAACAACTTCACAATTAGATCCCTTTGGATTTGATTTTACAGCACCAACACCTGCAGCTACTACATTAACTAATAATGCTACATCACCACAATTGTCATTATTTAGTGACAATAACATTGCAGTTGAATACACAATTAATACAAAACAACCAGTGTTTGATGCGTCCTTTCATTTATCCAACAAGTCATCAAATCCATTAAGTAATATTCAGTTATCACTAGCAGTTACGAAAAGTTTTGATTTATTATTAAAATCTCCATCAAGCATCAATTTATCACCAAATGCAAAGAATGGAATTAAACAAGAAGTTACCATTAGAAGTAAATCTGGTGAATCTTTCAACACTCTTAAGCTGAAATATAAATTATCATATTCTACTTATGGCAGTCCTGTTGAGAGTTCAGGCGTTGTAACTATCACATTGTAAAGAGCCAACAGAAAACGAAAAAACATATTTAAAAATATTTGGAATTAAAAATGTACTTTTTATTTATTTATATGATTTAGACACTTTGTATAATTTAATTTAATATAACTTGATTTGATTAAAAATTATTGTAAAATTGCAATTGACAAAAAAAACAATACACAAAAGAAATCTAACAATTATTATAAAAAAATTATTTAATTCATCAATTACTATTATTCCCATTGCCATTTGTATTAGCATCATTGTTAAGCCCAAATAATTCATCAATTTTACTCAAATCTCCAAAATCTCCATCATTAACATTAGCATTGATTTCGTTTTCATTTTCCGAACCATTCGGATTGCCCGATTTTGAATAATAATTTAACATATTGTTATTTCCAGATGATCCAGGCTGTGGTGAAAATCTTGTCGTAATTGACGAAGAATTCATACGATTACCATTACCAGAACCATTACCACTACCTCCTTGAGCTTGCACTTGTGCTGGTGTCTGAGCTTGTAATTGCACCTGTGCCTGTGCATGTGCCTGTAATTGCGCCTGTGCCTGTGCATGTGCTTGTAATTGCGCCTGTGCCTGTGCTTGTGCCTGTGCTTGTAACTGTATTTGGGCTTGTGCTTGTAATTGTGCATGGGCCTGTGCCTGTAATTGAGCTTGTGTTTGGGCTTGAGCCTGCGCTTTAGCTTGTGCTTGTGCCCGTGCTTGAGCCTGCAGTCGTTGTTGATTATCAAGTTGTCTTTGACGTATAATCATCAAATGCTTTCTCTGCTGATCATTTAATTTCGGATTTTTAATCAGGGCGTTAAGTTGTTCTAATGTTAATGAATTTGCACTTTTCTTTTCAGTAGGTTGAGCACCACTGCTTGGACCGGGACCTGGTGATGGTGATCCTTTACTAGGCTGTGGTGAGCCAACAGATGACATTTGTTGTTGTTTTTCATATTGAAGTTGTTTTACTTGCAGTTTCGCAATGTAAGAACTTGCTAGTTGTGTCACTTGACTTTTCTCTAGTTTTGGATTCTGTACCTGGATTTGATTGACAATGGCCGATATTTGAGCTGGAGAGAGTGTAACTTTTGAGTTTCCTTGTTTTTTAATCATATTTGGTGAACTACTTGAAGAACCTTTTGAGGGAGCAACTGGTGGACTGGAACTTGATTTAACTCCTTGTAGAACTTGCTCCGGGGTTGGAACTGAACCGCCTTGTGAAGACGCACTCAGGTTTGCAAACTGAGTTTGTGGTGATGAGGTCATTGAATGGGAATATGAATTCGATTGAGTCAATCTTTGAGATTGCGGAATTTGTGGAATTGCTGAAGTGGAATGGGATAAGAGAGGTGCTGGTGATTGATATGTCGACAAGTTCGGTTGTAATGTTGTTGATGTCAATGGTGGTTGTTGAATAGATTGAATTCCCGGCTTAATTTGATCATTACCTTGAATTTGCTTTTGCATTGCCTTTTGACGTTGAGCCAGTTGTCTTTGTTTTTGAATTTCCAAATATTTTTGGACTTGCTCAGGTGTCATCTGACTTCCATTTGGAGTTGTTGGTCTAACCATGTTTCTATTTGGGTTTGATTGGGGTGAGGCCAATGCATTCGACATTTTAGAATCGGATATTTTAACATCATTTGATAGTTGTCTACCAGTGGTTTGGCCTCTCATTCTTTGCAGAGCAATATTTCTACCTTGCTGTGCGTAAGTTTCTTGTAAAGCTCTATCCCTATCATTTTTCAGTTTGGATAAATCTTCAGGTGTGGGAGTATCACTTTTCTTAACTTCAGTATTCGGTTTACGAGGTTGTGGTGTCGGTTTTTGTTGTAGCTCACGCTTTTTCATCAATTTTCTCATTGCATCAAACATTGAAGCCCACCTTAGTCTTCTATTACCTCTCTGAATTGAATCAATGCCAACACCTAATGGGGAAATTCTTCTCTTAGTTGTTGCCTGGACTTGATGTGCAGATTCTAGCCATTCTTTCGATGCTAATGCGTACATTCCCCTCATATCAGTAAATTGAAATTTATCATTTAGCTGGATATATCTTTCAAAACATTGCCATGCAGTTCTTCTTTCAATATTCGACACGTAACTTCTCGTCGGAGTTGCAGCTAAATGGGCTGAAATAACATCCCAATTAAATGAAAATTCAGAAACGTATTTGATTAGATATTTATCATCTTGTGGTAACCAAATTGTTGGAATTCTAATGTTCAATTGGTTAATTGGAGGAGGTCTTGGTGGCTTCAAAATATTAACTCTTCTAAATGGACCAAACAAGCCTTTCTGAGATACAAAAGATTTCTTCTCAAAATCATCAATTTTTCTGTACAAAATTTTCTCAAATTCAGCTTCTTCATCATGAGGTGGTAACATTGCAGAAACATGACCATAAAGTTCTCGTTCAATCAGATGATCAGATTCTTTGTCATCAAATGGAGAATAAAATGTTAAATTGTTAATAACTGCTTTTTCGGTAATCGAAAATGCATTATAGTCAGAATAGACATTAAAAGGTATACATCTATCTTTAATTTCCTCTTCATATTCTGGATAGGTAAATTCAGGTAGATTCTTTTCTGGTACTTCATCAGTTATAAACACAGATGGTGGTGGTGCATCAATTTCCATTTGACCAAGATTATCAGTATTGTTTTTAACTTCCTCAACAGTTGTACCCTCCTCTGGTTCTCTATCTTCTATAATTTCTGCTACTTCAGCATCTATAACTTCAGTATCTTTAACATCAACATTTTTAACCACAACATCTTCGACTTCAGCATCTTTAACTTCAGCATCGTTAACTTCTATTGTTTCAATTTCTTCAGCTTCCTCTTTATTTTCTTTTTCTTTTTCTATTTGTAGTTCTTTCGGTTCTTCAGCTGCATCACCAATTTCATCAATGTCCATTGTTGAATTTTCAATGATATTTTCATTGCTTTCAATCGGTATACTTTCAATGTCATTATCTGATTTTCCGCCAATTTTATCATCAATGTGAATAATTTTAGCTCGATTAATACAACAAACTTTGCCATACGTCCAATAATCTCGAATAGCTTGTGAAATGTACACGCATTGAGAAATTTTATATCTTCTTTCCTCCTTAAAGTCAGTTGCTAGCCATTTTGCCTCAGAAATCAAATTATCCCAATGAGTTTTCTTACCGAACCTCAAAAATGGATCAACAAATTTTCTTGGTTGTCTCAAAGACCAACTATTTTTTCTTTTCAATTCTTCAATACGAGAATGTAAAACAGAAACTTTACCTTCAACTAAAGACGTTTCAAAAGCTTCTGTGGTTAAAGTTTTATGTGCCCTTAACAATAATTTCTGTAATTGAAGTGTTTGTTGTTGGTAATACAGTTCAGTTAATGAACGAGCTTCTGCAACTTTATGTGGTTTCCTTTCGGGCATCAAAGTAATCATTAATTTTTTTATATCCAGATTTTTATAATCCAAATCACGATTCGAATATTCGTCTGTACGTTTCAGTTCAACTGGTTTCGCATAACTTGCTATTATTGATGATAAACTTGGAGGATTAATTGCATCAGTTGGTTTTCGAACTCGGAGAGGTTTTTCTACCTCCAGAGACTCTTCTTTCATTGCTTGTCCTTCGTGTGGTAGATGATTTTTCTTTTGTTGCATATCATTTTCCTTCAGATTTGTGTTTCCTTCTTCTGCTGCTATACTTTCTTTGTTGTTTTGTGTATCTTGGTATAATTCAATCTCAGACTTGAGCGATACTTCTTTGTTAATTACTTTTTCGTTATTATCGTTATTATCGGTAGATTTTTCTTCCGAAGTATCAACATCTCTTTCTTTGTGTGGATTAGATTCAGTTAAGATAGCAGCGGCTGCTTCAGTTTCCTTTATTATTTTATCACTATCAGTTTGAGCTTTGTTTGTTTCAAGAAGTTCCTTATCAATTTGATCTACTGTACCTTCTTTTGAATCAGTAATCATATTACTATCAAGTTTTTCGATGTTTTCAATAGATTCAACTGGTTTAGTGGCGGCATTATCATATCCAAGTCCCTTCACTTCATTGTTTTCCTTTTCCATAACTTCAGAATAAATTTCATTTGGTTTATGTTGTGATGTCTTTTCGATATCTATTTCTGATTCTATTGTTGATGAAAATGGTAATATCTTTTTAGTCGGTATCGTTTTTTCTGATTCTTGAACTGGAGATGGTGATTTCGTTCTTGCCTTTGGTTTTATTTTAACCTCCCTTGATGTTGGTGGGCATGGAGTAGATTCATTTGAACTTTGTATTTTACGTAATTTTTTCGCAGGTTCAAGAGGTTGACTATTTGATCTTTGACTGTCAGGAGATAAAGCATTCAACTTATTTGGATGTTGATCATTTTGTTGTTGCTGTGGTGAAAGAGATTTTCTAAATATTTTTTCCTTTGATAAGAAGGAAATATCAAAAGTATGGCCATTTTCCAAGTCATTCTTTTCGAGAAACGACATTAGTTTGTCTTCAATATGTTGAACATGATCGCCAGAAATAGGAACAAACGGGAGCCTTGCAACACAATATAATTCTGACAATTTACGTTTTCTTTCTTTAATTATTTGTGAACACTCTTGTTTTCTTTTTTCAATTGATTCCAGCCGTATTCTATCCATTGAATAGGAATGTGAGTTTTGGGAAAGATTTGGATCCTTTGGACCTGTTGGGGTGCTATTAGATGGTGTGGACGCCATTATTGATATTTTCGTATATTTGATGATTTTTACTAACAAAATTTAATGAAAAAAACAGAAAAAAATGAATGTTTTGATCAAATGTTTGTTTAAGCTGAGTTGGTGGACAAAATTAATCGTTCTTTTGGTCAGAGCTATGTATATACTGGTAAGATGACACTGGACGTCCAAGCGGTGTTGCGTGAGGGTCTCTGGGAGATCTTCGTTGGGGTAGAAAATAGGTTTGACAACAAGTTCTGTTGTTGTCCTTGCATTTCTTGTTCGCTCTCATTCAAAATTATCAATTACACAAGCTTCGTTAAGAAACAGAAACATACATGTACTATAACATGACCAATATAGGAGATATAGAACATGTACAGGACGGCAGGGGATAAAATGTGTTGCTATAAAGTTCTGAGGATTCTGTTTGAGAATTGATGGCTTGTTTCACATCACATCATATCATTTCTTTAAAGCCACCAGACATTTTCTCTTCAAACCACGATTACGTGTATATTTAGTAACGGAATCAACACTGTGTGGATTTTTCCAACAGTTATCATAATATGTCCACCCTTTGGGGTCAATTAACCAATTATCATCAAGCCACCTCCATTCACTATTTTTGAAATTTTTCAACATAGGGAACTGAAAGTCAGATAAATCGTAAAATGATGTTCTAGATTCTGTATCGTAGTAAGGCGCTACGTTTTCATAAAATAGAAAACGTTTACTCCAACCTACACCTACCCATCTTCTTTCATTTTCTAGTAGATTAAATTCTATTATTTTAGTATGATCATCAATGCTGCCCTTGGTGTTTAAATTCAATATTGTAATTTCTAAATCTTTATCTACCATTGAATAATTTTCACCAGTGAAAAATTCAACAATCTTACGGATGATTTTAAATCTCCATAATAAGCTTCTAAAAGCAATAAACCATGAAGTGTGATAAGTAGCAATATACAAAGTAGACATAATTATCCATATATTTGTAGAAATATACGTTTTCATTATATATACATAAATTGGAGTGAAAAGACATAGATTTGAAAATAATTTGGTGTTTGAATGATAGTGTGGGTTTGAGGACTTATTTATATTAAATAAATAACTGAACCTCAAAGTAAAATTTTCTAATGTATCCAATATTTCTTCTAAAGTTGGTGGTGAATGATCATTTTGAACATCTATAAAGGTGGTTTTAATGAACCATGCATAACAGCAAAATGTGAGAACAACTAATAAAGGCAAAAAAATAACAAAGTAGCCATTCCAATGTAAAACCACTATCGCATAGATAAACAAAAGTGAGAAATTCCTGCAATATGAATCTGTGGTCCAGGTAATGGAAGATAAAATACTATTGACGGCTACTAGCAAGGGATAAATTGCATGCAAAGCAGTAATTATTTGATATGGAGTTTCCTGAAAAAGTGACTGTGGATACTTGCTGGAAGACGAAACAAACTGAGCCCTTACAATATTATCTTTCATCTCAATGTTTCTAGCATTGTAATTTGGTCTGATGTCTTGAATTGTTCCAGATACCAGCTCAGAAGTAGAAGAAACAGAGCCATCTATGACCACAGTGGGTACATGTTGACATTCCGCGTTGGTGAAGATTTCCGTTTGATTTGCCTTTACCTTCTACTGAACTACGAAGGTTTCTTCTCTTATTCTTCTTTATTTATCAGAAGAACACACGGCCATGTCTGCAGAAGAGGAAAAACCACAAGATGTTGCTGCTACAAAAGAAGTACAGGATGAATTCATCAAGAAACTCGAAGAAGACGACGAATTTGAAGATTTTCCAGAAGATGATTGGGAAGATCCACAAGCCACCAATGCAAATCATGAAACCCACCTTTGGGAAGAATCTTGGGAAGACCATGATGATTACACAGATGACTTTACTAAAAAATTGCGGTATGTACTTTTGAACAGAAGCATTTGATCAATGCATTTAGATGTACTATGTGAATAAAATACTAACATTTCCTTCCATAATTATTTCTCTCTTTTTTTTCCCAACAGTGCTGAACTTGAAAAGACTGCAGCAAATACAGGATCGTCATAATCATGTCAATCCTTCTCTAATCTCTTTTTGTTTTCTTTAATGCAATGTATAACCGGTATAAAACTAAACTAAACTAATCGTATCTATAACCTGGTGTAAAGATGTTTGTAAATCATTGTCGCTTCAAAAGGCAAATTTAAGATGGCGATTCATGTTGGATCTTTGGTAGTGGCAAAACCGTTTGTTTTTCCTGTGATGACACACTCGTAAACATTCATCACAAATGGCAACCTTAGAAGACTTGGAAAATAACCAGGATCTACAGATAGATCAAGAAATCTTAAACTCCTCCACTACAGATATTAAGAATAGAACAAGGTTACTCGATAATGAAATTAAAATCTTTAAATCTGAATATCTGAGATTGCAACATGATAAAACTGTCAGTTTACAAAAAATCAAAGATAATAAAGAAAAAATTAAGAATAACAAACAACTTCCTTACTTAGTGGGGAACGTTGTTGAATTACTAGATTTAGACGCAGAAGAAAATGCTTCAAACCAAGGTGCAAATATTGATTTAGATTCAACGAGGGTAGGAAAATCTGCTGTTATAAAAACTTCAACAAGACAAACTGTATTTTTGCCATTAATTGGTTTAGTTGAGCCTGAAAAATTGAAACCTGGAGATCTAATTGGTGTAAATAAAGATTCATATTTGATACTTGACACTTTACCATCAGAATATGATTCAAGAGTGAAGGCAATGGAAGTTGATGAAAAACCTACAGAATCTTATGCTGATATAGGTGGATTGGATAAACAAGTTGAAGAATTGGTGGAAGCAGTTGTTTTACCAATGCAACAAGCTGACAAATTTAAAAATCTAGGTATTAAGCCTCCAAAGGGTGCTTTGATGTATGGACCACCAGGTACGGGTAAAACATTATTAGCAAGAGCGTGTGCTGCTCAATCAAACGCTACATTTTTGAAATTGGCTGCGCCTCAGTTAGTTCAAATGTTTATTGGTGATGGTGCAAAATTAGTTCGTGATGCCTTTGAGTTAGCAAAGGAAAAGGCACCAACTATTATTTTCATTGATGAATTAGATGCAATTGGTACAAAGAGATTTGATTCTGATAAATCTGGTGACAGAGAAGTGCAGAGAACAATGTTGGAATTATTGAATCAGCTAGACGGTTTTGGTTCTGATGATAGAGTCAAAGTTTTAGCTGCCACAAATAGAGTCGATGTTTTAGATCCTGCATTGTTAAGATCTGGTAGATTAGATAGAAAAATTGAATTCCCATTACCTTCAGAAGAATCCCGAGCTCAAATTTTACAAATTCATGCTAGAAAAATGACCGTTGATTCAAATGTTAATTGGAAGGAATTGGCAAGATCCACTGATGAATTTAATGGTGCTCAATTAAAGGCCGTCACTGTTGAAGCCGGAATGATCGCTTTAAGAAACGGACAGTCGATTGTCAAACATGAAGATTTTGTTGATGGTATTGGTGAAGTCCAAGCTAGAAAATCAAAATCTGTTTCTTTCTATGCTTAATTTAGTCTTATGTGTAGTAGTAATAGTACAAATAAAACGCATTCAATAAATAAACTAAAATTATTTAATAATATACAAAGGTAAAAGGAATGGATCCTATGAATACATGTAAATGTTACCATCATGACCTGCCATGGTGTATAAACTTGATTCTAATGGATGAACATCAATACAGGATATAACTTCATTGCAAACTTTAATTTTTCTAACAATTTTACTGGTTTTCCAATCCCAGAAGTAACAATAACCTGTAGAATCTCCACTAAAAATAGTCTTACCATCCGGTGTAAATCCCATTTGGATTGCATATGCTGCACAATTATGACCTGAAAAAAGTTTAGTATTAATTTTTTTAAATTTTTCAGTTTGTTTGGCACTGTAAACCAATATTTGATTATCCATGCTTTGACCAACGAAATATTTATTATTTGGGTGTTTTTTAACAATTGGCATTGCTTGTTGTTTTGGATCTTGAATATATTTAATTGGCATATTGATTCTAATATCCCATATTTTTAAAGTTCGATCATCTGATGCTGTGATGAATTGGTTACCATCGTTAAGGAATTCAATCCATGTAACTGGTGATTGATGATGATCATAAACTTGAATAATTTCATTAGATCTTGAATCTATATGCTCCACGTTATGAGAACTTAATGCAACCATAATTTCATTCTCTTGATTTGGTACAAACTTACACATATTTGGATTGGCCTTTAATTTATATTTAAATGAAACCTCACCGTTTTCTGTATCCCATATCCTAACAGTTCTATCATAGGAACAGCATGCAAATTCTTTCCCATCTGATGAAAATGTTGAATACTTAACTGATTTTGTATCACTGTGGTAATCTCTTATAAGAAAATTGGGACGTGTAGTTGACCAAAGTTTAACCATACCATCATTACCTGATGAAAGCATCATATGTCCTGAATTGGGAAAAAATTCTAGTGATGTCACTGCTGATTCATGACCTTTAAACGATGCAGTTTGTTTTTTCGGAACAAAGTATTCTTTCTGTCCAGCAATTGTAGTCGCAAATCGTATTTGATAATCATTCGGAAGGTCAAATATGCTATACTCATTTGATTTAGAACCATAATATCTAGATGTTTCCTTAAATTCCACATTAGTATTGACGTACTCAATTTTTGCTTCATCATTAGGCTCTTCAGGTATATTATCCACTCCATTATCTGAATCTGTATCACTTGCCCATGAGCCCTTATAAGCATTTTCTTCATCATCTAACTGGGTTAGATCACCTTTTGATTTATTAGATTTTTTTTTTTTTTTGTATTCTTTAACTTTGGCCTTGGTCGTTTTTGTAGAATCGAAACATTTTGTCTTTTTTGATTCCGATAAACTATTAATATTTCCTATACCATCTCGGTCATATAATCTTTTTTTTCTCTGGAATTGAATAGGATTTAATATTTCTTCTTGATATTTACCAGATAATGATTTAATAACTGCTGGAGAGGACACATTTGGTAATACGTTGGAAACCGATTTGGCTGTATTTTCAACAGTGGCTTGATCACTATCTGAATCCGAGCTGTAACCTGTCATTAAACCCATCTTCTGTGGAAATGACAATCTTACAGTTCCACCACGGAACGTAATGAACTACGCTACAAACCACAAATCGCAAATATCATCAAACCGTTTCAGTGCGGCTTGTACTTTGTTTTTTCACGCTGAAATTTTTTCTTTTAAACTATACATGATTAGTTTTATTTCTTCACAAGCCCAAGACAATAATGGCTAAGCGTACACAAAGAGATATTGAAGAAGAAGATTCTGATATTGATGTTTCTTCTACAGATGATGAAGAACTTCAACAAGAAGAAATGATTGATGAAGGTGATGAAATCGTCAACATCGATTTTGACTTCTACAATTTAAATCCAAATGTTGATTTTCATGCAACAAAAAACTTTTTGAGACAACTTTTCCAAGATGATTCGATTTTATTCCCGTTATCAGAACTTGCTGATCTTATATTACAGGAGGGACATATTGGTACTACAATCAAAACTGATGGCCCAGAAAGTGATCCATTTTCAATCCTTTCAATTATTGACATAACGAGTAATTTGAAAACTAAAGCTATTCAAGACCTAACCAAATATTATATTGAAAAGACAAAAAAGAATGCACAATTCAATGTTTTGTTAAGACAACTATTCTCCCCATCATCAAAACATAAAATTGGTATTATTTTTTCTGAAAGATTGGTGAATATGCCAGTTGAAACTATGCCACCAATGTACAACATGCTATTGGAAGAAATGGAAAAGGCTGTTGATAATGAATATAATTTTGACTATTTTATTATCCCATCAAGAGTAGTCAGATTTGTTGCGTCTGCAATTGATAAAGAACTTGAAAACGAGGATGAGAGTGCTTCACGTAAAAAGACCAAGAAGAGTGACAATTTACCATCTGAATATGACTATGTCCATTACGAAGATGAACAATTAGAAAAAAATGCACTTCATTACGGTTATTTTGATTTCACTAACAAAAATGTTGAAGCGGACGCTAGAAGAGTGTTTAACGATTACGGCATTGAACCTAAACTAAACCTCATACTTATCAACAGAAAAGCACTCTCTAATGCAGTTGCTCAAATGGCAGATGCATTCCCATATGAAGTATAGAACTTTTTTGTGTTTGAACTAATGTATAATCAATGTATCAATACTGACCCCACCCTTAGATGGATTCGTTTGAACAATTTCATTAGGAAATCTGATTTTATTCTTTCCAGTGTTAATATAATATTTGAACCTTGTCAGATCGTGTTTTTTATTAAAATGTACATAAAATTAAATAAGACCTGTAGTAAAGTGATAGGCGAACGTTTGAGAACATGGAGAACATTATGAAAAACCCTATGTGCACACCAGAATATGCGTCGTTTTAGAACTTCATATAGATCAGAGATTATGAGAAACCGTCTCTTTCCCAATTCTGAAATTCTTCTTTCAAAAATCATGTTGACAGGTTCGCAATTTTTTTTCAAAAAAAAGTTAAAAGTTTTATTTTCGATCCTGAATAACGGGACTTAAAGGCAGATCTGGTTTAGGAATACCTTGTAAACTAGACATTCTAACCTAGCAAGCTATTCACTATTGGCACAGATTAGCTAGGATTCACTTGAAATGAAGCATACTGTTGTTGATATCTCGCCAAAATGCATCACTGGGCTGGAATTCGGAGCTTTATCTGATGCTGAAATTGTAGCACAATCTGAGACAGAAGTTTACACTAGAAATCTGTATGATCTGGAACAGGGTAGAAGAGCTGTTGATCACGGTGCCTTGGATACCCATATGGGTGTCTCAACTAATAGTGGTGAATGTCAAACTTGTCATGGTAATTTAGCAACTTGTCATGGTCATTTTGGTCATATTAAATTGGCGTTACCAGTTTTTCATGTTGGTTACTTCAAAGCAACTATCCAGGTCTTACAAACAATTTGTAAATCTTGTTCTGCAATTTTACTAGAAGATGCTATGAAAGAAAAGTTTCTGAACGATTTAAAACGTCCAGGTCTTGACAATTTAAGAAGAATGCGATTGCTGAAGAAGATTTTGGATCAAGCAAAGAAACAAAGAAGATGTTTGAAATGTGGTGCAATCAATGGTGTTGTTAAAAAGGCAGCAGCAGGTGGTGGGCCAGCGGCATTAAAAATTATTCATGATACATTTAGATGGATTGGTAAAAAGGGTGCACCTGAAAAAGAAGATTGGGATGACGATTTTGATAGATTATTTGATGATAATCCAGACCTTGAAAAGTTTGCAAAGAGATGTTATGATGATTTAAATCCATTAAAAGTTTTGAATTTATTTAAGCAAATTGAACCTGCAGATTGTGAATTATTGGGTATGGATCCATCAAGAGGTGGTAGACCAGAAATGTATATTTGGCGATATTTACCAGCTCCTCCTATCTGTATCAGACCATCTGTTATTATGGCCGATGCATCTAATGAAGACGACTTAACTGTCAAATTAACTGAAATCGTTTGGACTTCTTCAATGATTAGAGCAGGTATTCAGAAGGGTATTTCAATCAATTCTTTAATGGAACAATGGGATTATTTACAATTGGCTGTTGGTGTTTATATTAATTCTGACATTGCGACTCCTTCAATGTTACAAAATGGTGGTACAAAGGCTGCTAAACCAATTAGAGGTTTTTGTCAAAGATTAAAGGGTAAACAAGGTAGATTTAGAGGGAATTTATCTGGTAAGAGAGTTGATTTTTCTGGTAGAACTGTTATTTCACCTGATCCAAATTTAAGAATTGATGAAGTTGCCGTCCCTGAATTAGTTGCCAAAGTTTTAACATATCCTGAAAAATGTACAAGATATAATAGAAAAAAATTACAAAAATTGATTATTAATGGTCCAGAAAAACATCCAGGTGCTAATTATTTACAAAAGAAAGATGAAGAATTGAAAAGAAATCTAAGATATGGTGATCGTCATAAACTGGCTAAGAATTTAAGTATTGGTGACGTTGTTGAAAGACATATTGAAGATGGTGATATTGTGTTGTTTAATAGACAGCCTTCATTACATAGATTATCTATTTTATCACATTTTGCCAAAATTAGACCTTGGAGAACTTTCAGATTAAATGAATGTGTGTGTACACCTTATAATGCCGATTTTGATGGTGATGAAATGAATTTACATGTGCCACAAACTGAAGAAGCAAGAGCTGAAGCAATGAATTTAATGGGTGTTAAAAACAATCTATTAACACCAAAATCTGGTGAACCAATTATTGCTGCCACACAAGATTTTATTACTGGTTCTTATTTGATTTCTAAAAAAGATTCATTCTTTGATAAGGCAACTTTAACACAAATGTTAGCTTCCATGTCGGACGGAACATTAGATTTTGATTTACCACCTCCTGCAATTTTTAAGCCCGTTTATATGTGGACTGGTAAACAAATCTTCTCATTGTTAATCAAGCCAAATAGAAAATCAAATGTTTTGATCAATCTTGATGCAAAATGTAAAACATTTGTTCCACCCTTAAAAGGTCAGCCTAATGAAATGTCACCAAACGATGGTTTTGTTATTATTAGAAATTCACAAATTCTTTCCGGTGTTATGGATAAATCATTATTAGGTGACGGTAAAAAGCATTCTGTTTTTTATACAATTTTAAGAGATTATGGCGCTATTGAAGCGGCAACTGCTATGAATAGAATGGCAAAGATGTGTGCAAGATTTATGGGTAATAGGGGTTTTTCCATTGGTATCAATGATGTTACACCAAAGGATGATTTAAAGCAAAAGAAAGAACAGCTAGTTGAAATTGCATATGCTAAATGTGATGAATTGATTACATTATTTAAGAGTGGTAAATTAGAAACCCAGCCAGGTTGTGATGAAGAACAGACATTAGAAGCGAAAATTGGTGGTTTATTGTCCAAGGTTAGAGAAGAAGTTGGTGAAGTTTGTATTAGAGAATTAGAAAAATCAAATGCTCCATTAATTATGGCAACTTGTGGTTCCAAGGGTTCTACATTGAATGTTTCTCAAATGGTGGCGGTTGTTGGTCAACAAATTATTTCGGGTAATAGAGTTCCTGATGGTTTCCAGGATAGATCACTTCCGCATTTCTTAAAAAATTCTAAAACTCCACAATCTAAAGGTTTCGTTAGAAACTCTTTCTATTCTGGTTTAAATCCACCTGAATTTTTATTCCATGCTATTTCTGGTAGAGAAGGTTTGGTTGATACTGCTGTTAAAACTGCAGAAACTGGTTATATGTCTCGTAGATTAATGAAATCCTTGGAAGATTTTAGTGCGAGTTATGATGATACTGTTAGAAATTCAAGTAACGGTGTTGTTCAATTCATTTATGGTGGTGACGGTTTAGATCCACTTGATATGGAAGGTGATGGTGTCCCTGTTAACTTCAATAGAACCTGGACTCATTCATACTTTACAACACTTGATCATAATGAAGAAGCTTTAAGACCTTATGCTGTTAGAGAGTTAATTCAATCTATCTTGCGTCCATTAAAGGACCAATTAATTAGAGTCGACAATGTTGGTAATGTTGTTTCAAAGGAAGATTTTCATAAAATCGAGTACGTTGATATTTTTGATGCTGAGAGAGATTTCTATGATTCAATTGCCAAGTATATTGAAGGTAAATTAAGCATATTATGTAAATACAGAAGTGCAAGGGGGTTGCCAGAATTTAATGAACCTCCTGAAATGGAAATTGATGTTGTTGTTGATGATGCTAAAGAGCTTAGTGTTAATCAAGTTTTAAAGATTACTCCTACAATGATTAAAGACTTCTTGAATTTATGTTGTTCGAAGTATAGAAAGGCAAGAGTTGAACCTGGTACAGCCGTTGGTGCAATTGGTGCACATTCTATTGGTGAACCTGGTACACAAATGACTTTAAAGACTTTCCACTTTGCGGGTGTTGCGTCAATGAATGTTACATTGGGTGTTCCTCGTATTAAAGAAATTATTAATGCTTCTAAGGTTATTTCAACCCCAATTATTAATGCGGTTTTGGTTAATGATAAGGATGAAAGAGCTGCAAGAGTGGTTAAGGGTAGAGTTGAAAAGACATTGTTAGAAGATGTTGCAATGTATATTGAAGATGTTTATAAGGAAAATCAAGCATTCTTACAAGTTAAGATTGATCTGAAAACAATTGATAAATTACAATTGGAATTAAATATTGATCAAATTTCAAATGCAATAGTCTCATCTAAATTAAAAATTTCAAGAGGTGATATTTCAGTAATTGGTAAGAATAAAATCCAAGTTTTAGTTAATGATGTTGTTGGTGATTATAAACCAACCGGTAGATCCTCCGCATCAAAGGAAATTGCACTTTTAGCACACAAAGACGCAGATGAAAGAGAGAGACTAGAAAAGAATGCATTATTTTTCAAGATGCAACAATTGAAACGTTTATTAACTAAGGTTGTTGTTAAAGGTTTACCAGAAATTGCTAGAGCTGTTATTAATGTTAAAGACGATGATACTAAAGGTTTATTAATTGAGGGTTATGGTCTTAAAAATGTTATGGCAACTGATGGTGTGATTGCGACTAAGACAAGGACTAACCATATTCTAGAAATTTATGAAGTTTTGGGTATTGAAGCTGCAAGATCAAGTATCATTAACGAAATTGATTATACTATGGGTTCTCATGGTATGGCTGTTGATCACCGTCATATTCAATTGTTGGGTGACGTTATGACATTTAAGGGTGAAGTGTTAGGTATTACCAGATTCGGTTTAGCAAAGATGAGAGATTCTGTTTTACAATTAGCTTCTTTTGAAAAGACTACAGATCATTTATTCGATGCTGCATTCTACATGAAGACCGATCAAGTTGAAGGTGTTTCAGAAAGAATTATTTTAGGTCAAACAATGGGAATTGGTACTGGTGCCTTTAAGCTTGCAGCAAAGGAAAATAAGCACTCTATTAAATTAAAGATTAAGGAAACCTTATTTGATAATTTATGTAAGGGCATTATTCCAAAATCAATTCAAGTTGCATGAAAGCAAATGTTTTCCACTTTATTTTCTCACATTTTATGTTTACACTTTTTACGGCTTTCTCTTTTTTTTTATTCCAACAAATTTATTTTACGTATAGCATGTATAACTACTTTTTTCTAATTTAAGAAAGAAAAGATGAATTTTTTAAACTTGTCAAGTAAAAAGTACTGTAATAAAATGTAGTAAAACCTAAAATAAACGTAAAAAAATAATGAATAAAAATAATTCATAACCAGAAATAAGAGTGAAAACAAAAACAAAATATAAAAACATAAAAAAAGAGTAACAGCAAAACTGGTATAAAAAAATTAAGAATCACAATGATATATTGATATTCTTAGATAGTGTTTGGGACTAAATAGTCAAAATTTGAAATCTTATTTAACAAGAGGAGCATTGATAGTTAAAATGGCACCATTATTTAAAATTTCCATATCAGTGACATCTAACCAAGTATTAGAGTCCTTTAATTGGATTCTAAAAGAATCACCTGAATTCTCGAAAACAACAACATTACCGTTGGAAGTCACGAATTCGACAGATTTAGAATTAGATGAAATGTTGAAGTTTTCGGTTTCAACAAAATGTGATTCAACAAAATTAGCAATATTACGTGCAACCATTGTATCTTGTTCATCTTCGGACTTTGCATTTTCGATATCTTCCGGAAACTCCCATGGCTTTCTATCAAGTTTCATCAGTGCCTCATTATTTGGTGCAAAAATTAAAATTTGTTTCTTTGATAATATATCCTCATTATTTGAAGCAGAAATTGTTTCACATTTACGATATAATTCAGGAGATTCACGTAAATATTTTGCAAACACACCTAAGTCTGACCTTTGAACAAGAGCAGTTGCAATATCGCCCTCAATAGGTTCTAAAACAGCATCCTTGAGGACATCACCATCGTCTTCTGGAAGAACAAATTTATCCTTTGCCTCAATAACTGGATCAAACATTTTAATTTTAAATGTTTCTAAAATTTCGGATAATGAATCTAAATATAACTTGGACTTTTTATTTTTACATCCATGGGAATCTTTCTTTAATTTAAGTTCGACGTTATGATTATCAATATGTTTAAAACTTTCGACTGTAAATTGATCACTACCAATAATATAACCCATGGACGTTGGTTCTTCGAACGTCTTAATAAAGGAAGAATATTCCGGAACTTCTATTGAAAGATCAACAACATTTTCAATACCCCTTTTAACTAAGTCAGAATTATCTTCAATAATCATATTAACATTAACAACGTTCTTCGGATCTCTTTTCTCCAAACCAGAATCATCAATGACTAAATTCAAACCAAAAACATTCTTTCCGTCTCTTTTTTCCAAATTTGCATCATTAATGACTAAATTAAAGTCGAAAACATTTTTGCCATCCCTTTTAAATAATGAATCTTCATCGACTATTAATTGAGCATCAAAGACATTTTTTGAATCTCTTTTTTCAACATTCAAATTGTCATCAATATACAGGTTCAAGTCAATGACATTCTTAGCTTCTCTCTTGCCTAAATTGAATTCATTTTGTTCTAATTCAAGGACAACATTTTGTAATTGTTCATCTGTGAAAGATGGGTTGACAACATTTTTAGCAATGGTTGAACCTACCATAAACGCAAACACTGCAGCAATAACTGATTTGTATAACTTCATGAAGTATGTGAAATAATAAGAGTGGTTTTTCTTGTATGCTGAAAGAACAGCCAAAGCAGTATTTTCCTTTGTAAGTCACCATTGTAGAATTATTATTATGTAAAGATAACGTGCAAAATTGCGGGAGAAAAACAAGAAAATCCAGCGACGCGTCGGCGTTTTTTCATCCTTGGTAAGCCCACAAGGAAGGAAAAAGAATTTGTAAGTTTGTTTCTTAGGTGGGATACCCTTGTTTGTTTGGGAAACAGCAGTTTTGGTCTCATAATGGTGTCGGATTTCTCTTTCTCATATGTGCACATGGAAAATCAGGCCAGTGTGCTGTTTATTGAGTCCTGGGAAAATTTAAAACTGCAATGGGATGATGTGGAATTTCCCCATGGAAATGATGCCCAGGATCAACATGACAATTTGTTACAACAATTTCTTTCACAGAACGAAGATGCAGAAAACGACGCCGCTTTAATTGATAACAACAGCCCGTTATTTAATTCATCGTATGCCAATAGAAAGAAACAAAAAGATCAACAACTAAATTGGAAAGATGTTGATCTGGATGCATTTCAAAATCCCAAACATCGTTGCTCGTTTCATGATCAAACGATATTAAATAAACCAAACTTGAGTCAGCATTATGATCCTGAACTAGAATTATCTATTGGGATAGGTAAACGAAACTCACAAATATATTTGGGGAATAAGACTTTTAATGATATTGGTAATTTACATCAATCAAGCATGAATGAAGAAACCAAGTATGATAGAGATAATGAAATGGATGATATAAATAACAATGAAGTTGCTATAGATATTGATAATCTTGGAGCACCCTCAAATTTTGATGTCTCACGAAGTTTTTTGCATCAATTCACAACTCCAATTGTTAATAATAGAATTTATTTACATAATTTTCAAGGCTCAACTCATAGAACATCGTCACAACAAAGAAGACATCCTAGTGATAGTGCTAATACTAATAATAGAAATATAAGTTATAATACCCCAAGACATGATAATATTCGTTAGTTAAAGTACGTGGTTTACGAAACTGTTTAAATAGAATGTTCTTTTATTTTGTTATACAGATAATTACATGTTCCTTCTGTTAAGCTAAAGTTCACTACCTTTCCCTTCACATTTATAACAAAGTGATATTATGAATGCAACCATTTTTCTCGAAATATACCAATTTTGATGAATTATATCAAAAGTCTCAGAGGCACATAAACAACCATAAGCTAAATGTGTTGCCATTACAATATATGCAACATCTTGATAATCAGGTATTATTAAACCAGGATCTCTTGTATAATAAACATACTTTTGTTTTTTATTTAATTTGAACCTTTGATTTATCCATCTTCTAGAGGATGTTAAATATCGCATTGTCTTTGTAGTTAATGTAACATTATATTTTTGAATTTTATCTTTTAGGGTATTAGTGGCAATTATACCATCGTCCCTTAAAATTTCAAGTTCAATCTGTGAAGGCCCGTAGATTAAAAATGGAGGATCAAAATTTGATAAATTTGATTTGCAAAAAGAATTAACTCGTGACCATTTATCTAACAGTAAGGCTTCGACATTATTATAAGTTTCAACATATTTTTTATTCAATTCCAGCATTTTCTTAGTGTCATAGTTTATATTCTTTTTAATTGTTGATAGATTGTCTAGTGTTACAATAATGTCATTTTGATTCAATTTATTCGAATTGTCAATAGATTTTGATTCTGGTATGGAATCCGGAACTGATTCTGGCTTAGTTTTCGATTTATTTTTGATTTTAAACTGTGACTCTGTATCACTATTATCGTTAGACCGTACCCTTTTACTTGATCTACTTTGGGTATTCCCATTAGTTACATGTATGTCCACATTTGGATTTTGATGTGAATTTGTATTGCATTTAATTTTCGATTCTGTATGTCGTTTCTTTCTTTCACTTGATCTTGGAGGTGTTGGCACACTCGATTGGATAATAACTTTGGACCGTTTTTTGGATCTCTTTTCTTCATAATCTCTTAGATCTTCGATATCAAATAATGGCAATGCCCGTGTTCGTGATGATCTCGTATTTTGTTCATTCTCAATATACTCCAGATCAGGTAAATTATCTGGAGTAATATTAAATCCATAAAGTTGGTAACCCTTCAAAATTTTTTGAATAGTTTCTATCACTATTCTATCTTCTTGACGATCTGGGTAGTATCTTGAAATATATAGATAATTAAAAATCAGATCATTTGGATTTTGTAAATTGAACAAATCCGCCACTAAATTTTTAATAAACTGTTGAGATTCAAAACATAATTTATCCTGTGGATATATGGATCCCGTAAACTGATACATTTCTATAAGTTTTTTAAGTTTTGTAAATTTAACCCATACCAATGTCCAATTGTTGGAAAGCTTAATCGGTATAATCAAGGATTTGGATCTTAAATTTGATGGTACCGTGACTGATTGTCTAAAATTTTCACTACCAATGTCTTCTTCTTCTTCTTCTATTAAGCGTTTAAATGGGGATATTAACTCCTTGACCTCATCAAACTGTTGTTGATATTTGTTCCCAATTAACTTAATATCGACATCGCAATCAAATTTCATCATTTTGGATTTATCTTTTTTTTCAGTCTGATCTGCATAATCTGTTTCAATCTGGTTAGTTAATTCTGTATCTATAAGTAACTGTATTTCGTATTCAACATCGATAAATTCTATGCTCTTATTATAAGTTGTAAAGAAAATGTTAGTCAAATTTAAATCGTAGATTTCCTCCAGCAGCTTTCTAGAGTCTATTGGTTGATCATAAAATTGTATTGTGCTACCACTCTTGAACATATCACGGTTGAATCTTTGTCGAAATTTGGACTTGTCTTCCTGTTGGTGGACACATGAATACACCACTATCCTATTCAGTCCTCGGTCTTCCATGGCCTTTTTTGTCCACGGCTCTTAACGGAGGAGACAAAAAGTGTTGGAAAGTTAAAAGACGCCAACAATTAGGGTGCAATTCATGCAGGGTTAATCGAATTTTAAATTTATTTAGCGAATTTGGATTTTGCTCCGTAATACATACGGTTTTTGCTATCGTACAATACTACTGCCTACTCAACGTGCAAACAGTCTGTTGGCATTTAGCTGACAGAGTAGATATCACTAGAAAAATATGTTACACAGGATTTTTTCAAGGGTTTATATATACAGAGAACAGGTGTGCGACAACAAATAGCGGAAAAGGAATTAACAAGCACTACTGAATCAGCTCTTTTTGTAAACAATAGCAGTAGTATCCCTTCCAGCAACAATTTCTTGGTGGATTTTACCATTATCAAACAATTGTAATCTATTGTTAAACTTGGCAAATTTGGTTTTCTTTTCTGTATTTGGTTCGAGAAGGGATGGAGGGATGGATGGGGCACCTGATCTTATTCTTTTACCATTACCAAGTTGACCATATTCGTTGTCACCCCATGCATAAACATCGTTATTCTCTAAGGTAACAACAGAATGGTGTTCGCCGACAGTCCACTTCTTAATACCAATTCTTTCCAAAGTATTGGTGGCTTCTTTAAATTCTTTAATTTCGTTCAAGACTTTAATTTTCTTTGGTTCATAACTACCATGAATGAAGTATCCTAAACCTAATTCACCCTTCAAACCATGACCCCAAGATAAGTGTAAGTTATTGTCTTCAGCAACATCCAAATCATCAAAATTGAATGATTCATCAAACTTGTTAGATTTCTTTAATGATTTTTCAAATAATTCATAAATATTTGACGAGGTGAAAGTAGCAAATGCTGTATCACCGCCTGCTTCAATATTGATACAACGTGGTAATTCATTTCTTTTGAAATGCGTAGAAAAAAAATTAACTTCTTTTGGGTATGGAATGATTTCACTGTCGTAATTAATTGCTGAACCAATTGCCCCATGGGTATTCTGTCCAAATGCCCATACTGTACCTGCTTTGTCTAAACAAAGGGTAAAATTATCACCTGCTGAAATTTTCTTAATTTGCCTATTAAACAGTTGTCCATTTTTCATATATTTATTCAGTAAAACAACATCATAAACTTCATTAATTTTTGGTGGTTTGTCAAATTGTGAAAATTCTGGTAATCCAAATTGACCAAAAGATTTAACAATTTCAGTTTCGTAACCAGTTGCACTTGTGAAAACCGATCCATTGTTATCTAATAAAACTATATGTTGTAAACCTGCTGATATATCAGCAATTTTAGATTTAGATGGTACATCTAATTTAAAATAATTCGCTTTATAGAAACGGAACCAACCTTTTTCGATATTTTTGATTTCATTTTGTAACTTAAAATTTTCTGGTAGATAAAATACTTCACCATGATCGGATAATACATAAAGAGTTTCATTACTAATTTGGACTTTTTTCAATTTTTTACCTTTTATTGTAGGTTCCTTAGAATTTCCACCAAATCCGGACCCCCATTGGTATAAATCACCTTTATCATTAATCAATGCACCTGATTTAGAACCAATTGCTAAATCCTTAACAATAAAATTATCGAAAACATCCAATCTCTTAAAAATTGGAACATAATCATATTGCGAATCTTCAGTAACTAATCCATTTTTGTTATTACCACAGATATAAACACCAGGAACTGATGAATCATTGGGATTGGTAATTGTTGTTGAATAAGTTTCCAATCTTTGCTGTTTCTTTTGTTTCTTTTCTTTGATCCTATCATACATTTCATCAAATGATTCAAGTTCATCACCAAAATATTCAGATTTGATAAAACTCCAGTTTTGGAACACTTGCAAACCTACCAAGGTTAAAACCACAGTAGCTAAACCTGCAGATAACAATTTAATTCTTTGAGTTAATTGGAATGTTTTTTCATCTCTTGATGATGATGATGATGATTCTCCCTGTGGATTTTCCTTGTGAAATTGGTTATACGAATCTTCTAAATTTTGTTTTTGAATAAATTCATATTTTTTCGTATATAAATGTTTTAAAGTATCACTGTTGTCAACATCATCTGATGAGGTCGTTCTCTTCATTTCGGAATTCTCATTTAATTTAAATGCAGTTGCATGAATACAACGTGAAAAGGTTGCATTCACCCGACGAGAACGCAGAGCACTTTTCATAACTGGGAAAAGAGACATCTTGGTGTATATTTATTCAGTGAACCTGTGTTGGCACTACAGTAGAAAAAGAACTGTCGAATCAAATCAACTAAAATTGGACTTACATAATTTTGAAGTCACATAATTTTGAAGTCATGATGAAAATTAGAAATTCCTGAAATTCTCAATTTTGCACGAAGCTGTAAATTTTATTATACAGGAGCTATAGTTTCTCAATCAAACTGATGAAGTAATTGAGGGCTGCTGTTTAGTATCGTAGTTTATAGTAAGTTGTGATAGAAAGGTCAAATGTACGAATTGTCATTTTACAGATTTTAGAAAATATTGGTTCCTAATTGAGCAAAGTAATATCCCAACCGGACATTGCACGCCTGGATTATCCGGTGACAATATGGCCCAACACTAGATGAGAACCAACACATTCCATGCGGTCATTCATGCTACATTTTAATCCGGACGACAATCAATGAAAACAATGGCATTTCCTGAACAAACCGGGATAACTACTGAGAACCTATTCTAAAAGATAACGTGACACGGAAATTATCTCGTTAATTTGGTCACACCAATTTCCCAATTAGGCAAGAGGTGGAAATTTTTCCTTTTATCGTTTAATTGCTATTTTAACAATTTGCTGTTCTCTGTGGTGGAGTGATGGAAAGCAGTTGTGTATAAAAGGACGTGAATATACTTGTTGGTGTTTATGTGTTGACTTCCCAGTCTTTTGGCCTTACTATCTCCACAGATATCCAAAACACAAACACCTACAAAAGAGATTAGGTTATTTCTAATTACAAAAAAAAATGAAGAAAGAAACAAAGGTAGAATTAGAACCAAGAAATTTAGATCATTTAACCAAAGAGCCAAAGTTAAGAAATGCTAAAGAAAAGGAATTCGATGACTTGGCAAAATTTGAAGAATATATAAAGAATGAAACTTGGGATGATGAATATGATCAAATGAAAATCCATCTTAGATATATACCACCATTTATTTTAAACGAAATTCATAATGATGAAGAAAACATAAAACCATCAATGAATGCATTGAATAAAAAGTTTAGAAGACATTTACATCAACATTTAACAAAGCATTTATTACCTGAAGTAAACAAAATGTCAGGTATAAATTATAACTTTAAGGAAATAGATGTAGGTTTGGTACCTCAGTTTAATGGTTTAGAGTCGTCATATAAATGGCATTATGAAGATTCCGGTTCTCATGGATTTGATGAATCCGAGTATAAAGAAAGACATCATTGGAAGGCTCAATTAGATGTAACTTGTGATTCAAACGGCCCTTATGTTTATGTTGATTTTGAGTGTATTCCAATATAATTTTGTGGTTAAAACTTTTTATTTCTTGTATAATATTTTTTGCAACGACTAATGAATAATTTAATGATGATATACTAAAATGTGTTAAAGTGCATTATTTTTTAAACCTTTTGCGCCAGACAAAAATACTGAAATAAATGATTGTTTTTTTGGATATAAATTCTTGAACATTAATTTATTTAAAAACGGAACAATTGATTGTAGATCGATTTATATCCTGTTTGAGAGAATGCAATGCAGCAAATAAATCTGTTATCCTGAATGCAAATTTGATTTGGATAATCCAAAAAGTGCTTTAATCGAACTTAGCTTCATTTGCTAAATGAAAGGAACTTGCTACAAAATTGCACCAGTCTCATATTCCTAAAAACTGCGTAGTGTTTGAAATTTTGTCTAACTTAATCTCAAATCATTTATTTTGACACCTAATATCCATAGTAAGACTAAAACTTGCTATCTATCTGCTCGATGCCCTTGCAAATTAAAATTTTAAGAATCATTTTATATAATTGAATCATGCAAGGGACTTAATTATACAAAAATAAAGCTAGAAAATACGAGGGAATATGTGTTGAAAAAGATGAAACCTTAATAGCATATGGGGGGAAATTAATTGTACATAAAATGAAGAGCGAAGGAATAATTTATAAAAAGGATTGGAATTGAAATTGAAAAACTAACCGTAAGAGGAGCCATTTTCCGGACATGACGATTTATAATTTCAATATTTTGATTGCTTGAATATAATCACTGACCGATAAATGTACTCTGGCGGAGTGTCTAAGAAATATTAAAACAATAAGCATAGATAATACTATGGTTTGCAACTGTGCAACTAAAGAGGATATAAATAGCATCTTTTTAAGTGATTTCCCAAAAGACACATAAATGTTAGAAACAACAGTTTAATATTCCAATTTGTAATTCACAAATTTCATTAAAAAATAGATGATGCAAATATTGAAGTCCAAATAATTTTACAAATATAAGCTAAGCTATAACAATTGATCGTCTTTAATCATATTGGATTTCTAATAAGTTATATTATCACCAAAAAGTGCGGATTGGTACATGCTTCAGTAAACAGAGTTAGGACTGAAAAAAATTTCTGTACTGTAAATAAGTTTTCCGTACTTGCCTAATAGGAAACTAATTATTGAATCTTTGTAAGAAAACGAACTAAGATACAATTTACTAATATACGGTTATAGCAATCAACTATGCGCTGGTGGGCAACGTGGATTGATTAGTTATTGTTCAACTAAGCAACCCTTATTCGAAGCAATTATACAATCTAAATAAAAGTGGATTCACTGGTATTTATACACGTTTGCCCGCCGACATGGAATCACCCACTCGTCGACTATTCTTTAACTTCTGTTCTATGCTTCCTTCGGGACAAGATTCAATTGGACACTTCCTATTGTTGACATTCCCATGCTTATGGTTTATGTCATTGTGGCATTCATTGTCGATCCATGCTTATGGACTCCGGCAATACTATTATTAATTATTAATTTCT
>JAJMSE010000047.1:0-78591 GCA_030558305.1 Pichia phayaonensis
GCTGACGCCCTGGACGCAAGAACTGTCCCCGCTCCCCCCGTAGACACCAGCACCGCGTCGTGCCGCCCGGCGCCCGTTCCCGCCCAACCCCCAAAATCAGATGGCCCGCTTTGCCCATCACAAGACGTTTCAAATGGCGGACGGTGCGTACTATTGTCCGGCGCCGTTCCATTTACGGGGACACAGCTTGGTCCTCCAGCGTTGCCCCCCCCGTAGTCACCACCGTCTACACCATCTGCTACTGTGTCTCTACAGGCTGCAGTGGACGACAGCACCCAATGCCCCCCCTGCCCATGCAATGGGCGAACCCTTCTCCGTTCCCCGTGTCCACCACACACTAACATCGCTGAAATCGTTTTTCTTGCTACTCCAGCCCTTGTTTCGTGGTGGCCATTGTTCTCCTTTTGCATCCGTCCCATCTCCCAGAATCCGGTATAAATAGAGCGGCCCTTGCCCTCCCCCCTCCACCGTTTGTTACTATACCGCTAACTGCTTCTGTTTTTGTTTACCTTTTTTCGCCCTTTCCCCTTTCCCCTTTCCCAATCCAGTATACACTCATAATGTCCACCACAGCAGAACCAGTCGCAGCAGCCCCAGTCGCAGAACCAGTCCAACAAACCACCGAAGCAACCAAGAAGGACTCCGCTTCCGTCATTGGTTCCATCAAGTCTGCAGCTAACAAAGTTGAAGACGAACTCAAGAAGGGTGTTGAAGAAGTCAAGGAAGGTGCCCAAACCGTCGAAAAGGCTGCAAAGGATGCATCCTCCAAGGCTAACCAAACTTTGGAAAAATCCGGTAACCCATTCAAGAAAGTTGGTACCTTCTTCAAGAAGCTGTTCAACTAACTGTATTAATATTTATAAGATGCTACTTTAATCTATATATTCCAGTTTCTTTCCTTTTCTTCTTTCTCTAATATTCTTTTTTCATAATAATTAATGTTTAATTTCTAATATAATAATATAATTTAATATAATATTGCTAACTGTTATCAACTTCAGAGCCTTCTTCTTTTTCTTCTTCTTTTCATCTGGAGGTCACGTGCTAATCATCTGACCTGCTGCCATTTTTCGCGCGGGTCGTTTAGTTCCCTCAAAGTTTCCATTTTTCGACATGAAAAGTTAGCTAGTTGTTGAAAAATCAGGACCTGGAAATGAATGAAATATCAGTGGAAAATTTTCTACACTTTGGACTATTCACAATGCTAGCATTTAGATCCATCAACTGTTCTCGTCAGTTTTCATCTTCTTCCATTTCTCTTGCTGCAGCTGCAACCAGAAAATCTTTCAACAAGAAAAGTTCTTATGATAAATCAAAAAATAGAAAAGGTTCAGGTAATGATAAATCATTTCAAGCAACTATTTTAACTAAAAATTTCAAAAAATCCGCCCTTAAAGTTGATGAAAAATTAATAAAAGATTTACCTTCAATTGATTCAGAAAACAAAGATTTAATTAAAAATACCTTTGTTAAATATCCTGAAAATTTAATACCAAAATTACATGTTGCTGGTTCTTTCAAACCTCATCAATATAATGAATTATATTCACAACCTTTAACTTTATTCCGTGATAATGAAGATACCCAATTATTATCCATTGTTAATCAAAGTGTTGAATCTTCAACTTTAAATAATAGATTCTTAATAAATGGTCAATCAGGTATTGGTAAATCTACAATTTTATCACATTTTCAAATTTTTGCATTATCTAAAAACAACAATGAAGCAATCTTATTACCAATTTCAAATGCTGATTTATTAGTTGATGGTTCGAATGATTTCAAATTAAATCCTGAAACTAAAAAATATGATCAACCAATGTATGCTAAAACCTTCTTAAAAAAATTCAAGAATTTAAATGGCGATTTATTAGCTAAAATCCCATTATCAAATGAAATTATACCAATTACTAATTTATACAAAAAATCAACTCATAAAATTAATGGTACATTATTAGATTTTGTTAATTATGTCTTAAAAGCTTCTGCAGTTGAAGGAAATACAACTTTTGCATTTAAAACTATATTTGATGAATTATCAAAACAAAATAACTTACCTGTTTATTTATCGGTGGATAATTTCTCAGCTTTCATTCAAAATGGTATTACAAAATATAGAGATGTTGAAAATCGTAGAATTTATTTCCAAAATTTCACAATTGCTGATATTTTATTACAATATATTTCAGGTGAAAAATCTTTCCAAAAGGGTGCAATCATGATTGCAACTCATGGTAATCATAGACTTCAAAATAATGGTACTTTAGATGTGATAAGTGGTGTTAAATCAATAGATGATTTTGCATATTCAAAACAAAGAGATTTCGATTATCAATTAGCTAATAGATTATTACAAAATAATGGATTAAAGAATTTCCAACTTTCCAAATTCAATTTAGATGAATGTAAATCATTAGTTAATCATTTATATAAATTCAATTTAATTCATAATGAATATGATTTAGAAAATCAATTATTATCTTCTTCTGAATCAAAAGTGTTGGAAAAAATAGCCGCCCAAAAATACTTTATTTCTGGTAATGGTAATCCAAAATTAATTATGGATTCTTGTATTTTAACTTATGCTTGAACATTTTTGATATATATATATATAAAAATTTATTTCTTGTAAATATATAATTTAATAAACACAAATAAAATATTAAATAGTTCATAGTTCTAAAATAACTTTTTTTTAATAAAGTAATAAATATATTAACATAACACACACATATAATGTACAAAACAAAAATCAAATTATGTATATCCAACTATTTGGTCTAGTTTCTAGTCGTTGGAGCTTCTTCAAATCCGTCAGATTCGTAAAATTCATCATCACTATCATCTTTATTTTCCGTATATTTAACTTCGCCAGTATCAATCTTCTTATTTGGATTAGAATTATAATGATCATCAATCTTCCTCTTTTCAGATATATTATTATTTTGTTGTTCACGGCTTTGATGATGATTAGAATTATGAACAAAACCTTGTTGTTGTTGCTGTGCCTTTTGTTTTGCCCTTTCACGTTCTTCCCATCTTGCCTTAATTTGTGGTTCAAGTTCAATTAATTCATCCTTGGTAACCGAATCTTCAATCGATTTAAGAATTTTTAAAACAACATTAATATGATTACCATTTATTTTATCATCTCTAAATCTAAGTAATTCCCATGTACCATCTAAATTTTGTCTACATTCTCCAATTCTACCATTAAATGATTCACCTGATTTTTTCAATTCATTCCATTGTTTATCATTAACTACTAATTCATTCCATTCATCATAATTATAAAATGAATTCTTATATTCTCCTCTATTTCTTTTAATATTATCTTCAACAATTTCATGCTTAAATGGATCATCTCCTCCTTTCCAAACATATAGTTTAAATTTTGGTTTAACATCATAATTTGTATATTCTCTGTTTGGATCGTGTTTTGGTAAATCTTCATCAATAAATGTTGGAAATTCTAACCCGATTTTAAAATCAATGGTGTTTTCTTCACTTGGTTTCCATTTTAATAAGGTTGGATCAGTACCTGAAATATATGGTGTATCACAACAAGTTAAAATTAAACCATCTGAAACATAAGTCAAATTTTTCATTTCATCAAAAATCTTATGAATTTTAAATGGTTGTGTCATATTTTTAAAATCCAATTTAAATGGCCAATCTTTACACGAATCTGGGAATTTTCTACGCAATTCAATATATGGATGATGAAATTCATGTTGTGCATGATATAATCGTTTCCATAAATTTTTATGCGTAACACTAACCATATCCATTGCCAAACAATCAAAAATCAAATATCTAACTTCTTTAATTTTAGTTATTGGATTTGTTGAATACACCAATTCACCATCAACGATGGTACCATTATGACTGGATTCAAAGTTTTTAGAATTTCTAGGAAAATGGAAATCAGGCACAAGATAATATTCATTTTCTCGTGATATCAAAAAGGTGCCTTCTTCCTTAGTATCTGGATTCACCAAAACAAACAGTAACACACGCAACCCATCACTTTTTTCACATACTAAATAATCTCTGTTGAGTAAATTGTTTGTCAAATGATCCCTAACAAACGAAACTGGCTGTGAACCAGGGAAATAATTCGCCCTTGTCCGTAAAATCTGCGCCACCTGTTGTTTGAGGTATGCTTCGACCTCAGGCAAACACCTTGTACCTGGGATGCTGGGGACCGTTCTGTCTGCCATTGTCGATAACAGTTACCCTTAGCCACCTATGTATTACCTACCACCATCTACCACAACCCCAAAATGGAAAAACGTGAAATCAACATGAAAATTACAATTTTCAATTTTCAACATCTCCAAAATTTGCCAATTTCCACTATCCTATGATTTTTGAAATTTGTGCAATTCGCTGTTTTTCCCACCCTAATTGGAAACTCTCCTTTGTAGAGTTGGCTCTGCTGAATTTGCAAGCTTTTTTTTTTCTGCCTTTTCCTTTGTTTTGTTCTGTTCTGTTATAGGCAATTCAATAAGATGACGTTGGAGCCATCCTTTCAATCGCTTCCTAATATGCAAAATACGTCAGATCACATGATTGTTGATCCTAATAACAATATCGATACCAATAATAATAATACTAATAATGATAATACTGATAATGACAATTCAGAAAAAATACAGAATCCAATGACTGAAGAGAATAATACAATGGTTGTCGATTCATCTAAAAACATCGTGCAAGATGTGGTCATGCAAGAAAGTGATGTCTCTGTTGTGGATAATGATCAACAGAATAATGCAAACCTCACCAAGGAACAAAAAGAAAATACAGAAACTTCAATTACTAATGTTGGAAATGAAGAAACTGAAGAGGAAAATGACCAAGTTGAAATTTCCAAACTAGAAGATGCTGATCTCCTTTCTAGTAGACCAAAGAGAAGATCCACCAAGGAAGTCAATTATAAAGAAAAACTGGAAACCGATATACCATCTGCAAAAATTGAAAAGGAAACAAAGCGTCCATATAAAATTCGTCGTACAAAGACGAACTCAGATTCTACATCACCTCCACCACTGCCATCAGCGTATAATAACAATAAATCAGGTAATTATTATGATGTTGAAGATGTTGTCCCAATTAACTATCAACCTCCAATATCACCAGATTCTGATTTTAATGACTTAATTGATATAAAGAGTTCCAAAATTGATGCAGCTGAAGTTACTCTAACTTTGAAAAACGGTGTAACCATCAAAAAGGGTGATTGTATTTATATGATTTGCGAACCACCTAGTGAACCATTTTACATTGCACAAGTTCTAGGATTTACGAAAAAGGATAAAACTTCAAATAATAAAAAGGCAAGTAATTATATGTTCAGCGTTTGTTGGTTTTACCGTCCAAGGGATTTAAATAGAAGATTAACAGATACACGACTGGTGTATGCCTCTTTACATCGTGATAATTGTCCAATAACAAGCTTTAGAGGGTTTGCAACCGTTAAACATAAGTTTGCAATTGATGATTTAGAATCTTATAGACAAGAACCTGATTGTTTTTATTTCGATAAATTGTATGATAGATATATGATCAAAATGTATGATATGATTCCAACTATTAAATTAATTCATTTACCTCCAAATTATTATAAAGCATTACATAAAAGATTTGAGTATATTTTTGTTGAAGTTGGAAAAGCTGATGAATTGTTGAGTTCTCCTAAAAATTGTGAAAAATGCCTACAGTGGTGTTCTAATAAAGATTCAATATTATGTTCAGGTTGTCAAAAATCTTATCATTTGTTATGTTTAGATCCTCCAATTTTGACAAAACCAAAGCGAGGTTTCGCATGGTATTGTGCTTCATGTAATAAGTCTCTTGAAGAAAAGTTAGCTAAAAATAGAGGTAAAATGTTGGAGAGTTCTCAACCTTCACAAATCATGAAAGCAGAAAAACGTGCATTGCTAGAAAGTGCCGATGCTAGTGAAAATAGTCTTGCTTTACAAGATAATAATTATGATAACCAAGAAGAAGCTGATTCAAGTTCTTTAAGGTATGAACAATTGGCTAAGAAGTTTTTAGACGATGATAAAAATCTGACGTTGAAAAAAAGACGGGAAGTAGAAGAATGGCCATATAGATATCTAGGGGTTCATGCGAAATTTGAAGATGCTTTAGATATTCAAGATCGTCCGTATGCACGTGCTGCTTCAAGATTGGGTTCAAAGTACCAGTGTACTTCATTAACAGAGTGGCATGATCATGTTGTTCAATACTATGATGCAGATGACTTGTCAGCTACTGGTGGTTTACTAGGTCCAAATAATAAACGACTTAAAAAATATTATAATCGAAGTAAAAAATCTTCAACCCCAATTCAACCTGAAGAAGATGAATTTGAAAATAAAAAGTTCCCAATTCCTGAAGGATTTGAAGGTGTTAAACCAAGAGATTTCCCAGGGTGGTTGCAACCAAAACCAAAAGGTTATATTGAAAGAGGAGATGATGAAACAAGTACGTTGTTATGGGAAATGCCACCAGCAACAAATGAATTGAATGAAACAGAATTAGGTGATATGGTTGAAAAATACATCAAAGATTGTTCAAGTGTTGCAAAACGATTGAAACTAACTACTGTTACAACGCCGAATTTTATTGATGCAATTTTATTAATTTTAATGAGACATAATTATAAACCTGATGAATGCATGGATGATGTTAACAAATTAACTCGTGAATCATTAAAGGAACCAACATTTACCAATGAAGAAGTTAAACGATTTGAAGATTCTGTTCGTTTACACGGTAGTGAATTATATCCAGTTTTCAAAGATGTTGGAACACAAACCTCTGCAATGGTTGTTAGATTTTATTATCTTTGGAAAAAGACAAAAAATGGTCATGAAATTTGGGATAATTTTCCAGGTAGAGCTAAAAATAGGTTAATGAATGCTACGAAAAATGTTAGTGTTGATCTTGATAATCCGGAAGATGACGGTGCATTCTTCAGTAGTAAGATAAATAAATTTCACATTAAGTTTAAGTGTATGTACTGTGAGACTAATCATAGTCCTGAGTGGTTTAGGTCACCAGGTGCAGTTCAAGATGAAAAGAATCATTTATGTGAAGGTTTATGTTATAGATGTGCTAAACTTTGGAGAAAATATGCGACAAAGTGGGAAAATCCTGTAGAACTAATTAAAAATCAAGAAAAGAAGAGTGCTTATGCAGTTAAAAGGAAAACTGAATTTGCTTTAATTCAGGAAGCAGAATTAGTTGTTAATGCCAGGGAATCTTACAAACAAAATCCACGTTTGATTTCTGATGGTCTAAAAGACTTTAAGACAATCGATACTGATTATAATTATAATGGTTCAATAGTTGTTGTCAAACCTAAGAAGAAAACTCCAAGAAGTTACATAAAAAATGCATCGTCTGCGTCATCTACAACTTCGCTCCCAACGATTACAAATGTTCCATCTACTGCTCCATCTGATTCCAAGACTAAAGTTAAGAAAGAAAAGAAAGATTCAACAACTTCATCAGGTCCAGGGAGAAAACCAAAGAGAGCTATTAAGGAAGTTAATGATGCAGTTAATGAAGAACTTAAAAATGAAGATGATAAACCAAAGAAAAGAAAGTATAAAAAGAGACAATCAAATGAAAAGAGCTTAAAGTTTGTTTATGGCAAAGTCATTGATGATAATTCCAGTGGTAAAAAGAAACTCACAACCAAAAGAAAAGAATGTGATCAATCGAATATTGAACCTACGCAACTGTCTGAAAAAATGATTAGTTTAAAAGAGGAACTAAACTCAGCTAAAATTCAACTCGAAGAAAACAGCAAAGGTGGACTTTTCAATGCATTCCTAGATATGAAATTAAGAGAAAGAATCGAATCATTAGAAAAGGAGGTTGAAATTGTTGCTGCAGAAGATAAAAAGCATGCTGAAATAGATATGACTAATCTGCTATCATCCATCACAACTGCTCCATCTTCGAGTAGACCATCAACAAAGGATTCCGATGTCCTAACTTCTAACAGGAAATATGTTCGTCGGAGATTATATCTTTCTAAAACATCCGTTCCTGGAAGTGGTGTTTTTGAAACACCACCAATTCAACTGCCAACCGCTAGTTCAATGTTAACCGCAAGTCCTACAACACAATATATAACTGAACAAATATCATCGAATCCAAATAATTTTAGAAATAAATTTGTTTTCCAAATGTATGATCAACATGGCACAGACCCTGATTATAGTATTACAGGTTCTGAGTTTCAAAGTCAACCAAACATGTTACCACAAAATGCACTTACATCATCAGATTTTTCTGAATCACAAAATGGTTTACCTCAATTATTACCACCATCTTCAGCTGCATCGAATTTAAGTACATCAAGTATTAATACTTCAGATGTTCTACCAAGTTCGTCATCACGTCCAAATTCTTCGAGAGATCTCGTCCCATCCTCTCGTGGTAAGCATGCACCTGCGTCTCAAGGCTTTTATAATATTTCATTTAAGGGTAAGGAATTTTTGAATCTGACACCTTCATTCAAAGTTAAAATGTTAACCCCATTAATTGACTATAATGATTCAATTACTAAAGATATGATTTCCAGATACACAAGCAAATTTGATGTTTTTAATCCATTATTATCAGATGACTACTATGTTTCACCAATTTATCAAATGAGATCATCAAGTAAAGAGCTGCACTCATTATGGAAAGCGTACCAAACAAGTAGAAAATCAAAGGGTAGAGTAAGTAAATCATTCCAACCCTTATTTAATGTTGAAAAAAGACCCTGTTGTGTTTGTCGTACATATGATGATCCAAAAACTGTGCTTATTTGTTCAAATTGTGGTTTAAATGTTCATGCATCATGTTATGGAGTTCAACTAGATCCAAAGATGAAAAAGGCTGCAGGTGAATATAATTGGCATTGCGACCCATGTTCAAATGACTTACACCCGTTAGTTTCCACCCAATATGTTTGTTTATTATGTAATTCACGTGAATCAAATATGGATCAGGCTATTAAAGGTGATCCAGTGTCAATCCCTGACGCTTTAAAACGTACAGTTGAAGGTAGGTGGTGTCATATTACATGTTCTTTATTAAGTGAAGATATTAAATATGGATCAAAAACTTTACAACCTGTTTATGGTGCAAATATTGCAGGTGTTACGAACATTTTTCAAACTTGTGAAATTTGTATGAGTAATGGTGGTGCAATTGTTGGTTGTGATTTATGTTCAAGAAAAGCTCACGTTACATGTGGATTAGATTTTTCATGGAAGATTGGTTTCAAAGTTGTTCAACTTTTCGATATCGATGACGGTGATGTCATTGAAATTAAAGATGAAAATATCATAGGTAAACTTCAACCCGTTATTTATTGTGATGAACATGAATCTGATAACTTACCAAAACTGTATCCATTAACTCACCTTGGTAAAAAATTAAACTCAACTAACAATGAATACAAACCAATTTTCGAATTGTTCTGTTCTGACAATAGGAAAATGCTTCCTGATTTACCAAATGGTGTAATTCGGAGAAGGGCCTACGACGAAATGAGTAATGCCTTTGATGCTTTAGCAATTAAGACAAGTCAACATAACGAACTGTTACTTGAAAATTCCCAACTTGAAAAATCTCATCTTTGTACCAAATGTCATTCTACATCAAGTTTATCATGGCGTTCAAATGTTGAAGGAATTGAAGGTGAAATTTGTAATTTATGCTTTACAGACATTAATAATCATGGATCGGACGAATATAAGATTCCTGATTTGGACGCTATCAATGTTCAAAAATTTGATTATTCAGTTTATGGATGTTAAGTTGAATGTAAATTATTTTGCATTTTTTTTTAGTTTTGATACTTTTAGTTATTTTGTTTCATAGTTTTATATAGTTTTGTTTTTTTTTTTTCAATTTGTATTTTAAACAGAATGTAAATATTTGTTTTTTTAACTATTTATTAATTAATATACCAATTTAGGAATACAAAGGATTTATTTAATTTACATATTAATGGTACTACTGCCAATTACTTCCACTTTTAAAAATAACCACGGACTAGAATCTCTTCTAATCGTTGAATTTCTTCTAAAGAATCGGCATCTTCTAATTGCTGTTCTAGTTTCTCTCTCTCTTCTTGTGTTAGACCACCTTTGGATAAAGGTTCTGAAATTGAAGATTCAATATTTGCTGAGTTTCCACCAATTGATAAAATTGAATCAACTAACTCTGCGTTGCCTGAGAACATTTCATTTGCTTCTTTACGTTCAGCGTCTTTAATCCTTTGAAAATCCAAGACTTCTAACGTTGGAAACCTCCAAATACACCATATTCTATAATGTTTATTTTTTGTAATTGGATTACCAGTTAAATATAAAGAACGTAATAATTTGAAATTTTTTAATTCTTCTAGCTGTGATAAATAAAGTATTTCATTGTACGGTATTGATAAATTCTGTAAATTTATTAGATTTTCTAAACCTGTGATCGATCTGATATGATTATTTGCTAATAATAGAGTTTCTAATCTCAATAATTTGGGGAATTTTGTAATATAAGAAAGATTGTTCTTTGATAAATCTATAGTTGAATAGATATCTGTAGATTCAAGAATATGAATTGCGTCTAATGAATCTAAACTTAAACTTCGAAGAGACAATGTTCGTGAATCTGTGGGTGATATGAATGATGGCGCTTCTGTAATCACTATCTGTGTTAGTTTCATTCGGGTGTATTGTTTTATTTAAAAAAGGAAGATTTGATGTTATTCTACATCAACATGAAAATTTCAATTTCAATTCTCAAACTTTCATTAATCGAGTATAGAGAATTCCTCAGAAAAGTAAGGTATTACACCCATTGTCAATATTTTTTATACGTGGAACAGTTAAGCTCTAATGATTAGCGGAATAACGACTAAGAATAAGGATTTATAACACACAATATCGCAAGAATGTATAATTTCAAAAAGTTTTATATGATATATTTACACGTAAAAGGGGTTTTTAATAAGGGAAATCACAAAGTTTGCAATATCTCTATTCATCAAGAGATAATTTGGACTTTTGAGATGGCAAAACCTTGCCATTTTCTGGTTCATATTTTAATTTTGTCATTTGGAATAATTGTTTTTGATCTTCTTCAGTTAATAATTCAACGGTTTCGTTAGGACCAACAAATGCAAAATCCCCAAAACCGAATGCACGGTCACTAATGTTATCAAGAACGTAAAGTTGCATTCTAACATATCTAACAACAGCTTCTAATTTGACAATATCAATATTTTTGTCACCGTTGAAGATGTTTCTCCAAATAGCTGCAGCTAAAACATCATCACTTTTTTGGGCCAAAGCTTCATCTAAGGAGAAAATCATACCAAGCATTTGAGAATGGAAATCTTTCATATAAGTATCTCTAATTTGTCCACTTAAAACGTTCATTTCTTCACTTAAACGTAATTCGATATCTTTGAAAAACTTATCAACTAATTTTTGTTGGTAATTTTTACCAACCTTAAATGGCATTGCACGCATACGAACAAATAATAACCACACATGTAGTGTTGTAATTTGAAACCACATTGCAAAAGTTCTTGGTAAACCTAATGTTTCATACCAGAAAACAGCTGTTTCACTTAGTGGTTCATCAGTAAATTGTAAACCTTGATCTTTACATAAGTAAAAATATTTTGAACCACCAATTGTACCTGCACGAACATTATCCATATCAATACGGAATAATGAAACAAAAGATTCACCAAAGGCTCTTTTCCATTCAGGAACTTTGAAACCTTCCTTTTCATAAGCTGGTTTTTCGAGTTTATGCTTTAAATTGATATCTCTATTTGGTAATTCTGGATTTTCAATCTTTGGTAAATTTGAGTCTTTTGCCAAGTCTTGAGGAGAAGAAACCTTAGTTGATTGGCTTCTTTGTGCAACCGAGACAAAGTCTAGCGCTCTGTTTCTACACACTATGTGTGATCTTCTAGCAACAATGTTCATCATGGCGTATATACAGAAAGAACAATCTTCCAATCAAAGAAGAAAAATTCAAATTACAGATGTTAAAAAAACATGTTGAAAAAAATTCAGGAAATGCGAAATTTAAATTGTCTTATTTTACACAATATACAATATAAAGTACAGTGAATATCGTTATATAGAAGAGATATATGTTTTAAATCATTTTTTTCCTTTCTTTTTGGAGGAACGTGATGCTCTTGAGTTACGGCCACCACGGCCAGAACGTGAGTTTTCAAGAATTTTAGGACCTTCGTAATGTGTATGTGACAACTTTTCTATAGCAGAGCTATTAACCCATAATGCCATGTTTTCTTCACGATGTGCTTCTTCTAATTCAGTAAGACATTCTGTTGCCTTAGTAATCAATTTAATACGTAATTGCGCATCGCTTCCCCTTTCAGGGAGCTGTAAATTATCAACCATTTCATCAATCACATCATCATCTGACTTTTCAATATTTTCTTCAGATTCAGCTTTTTCTTGTGAATCACTATTATTTTCATCGTCATCATCTAGGTTATCATTACCTTCAGTATCTGATAATGAAATAAGCCTTCTTTTACTACTGCGTGTGTTGGTACCTTCATTTATAGCATCGGCATTTCTTTTAGATTGTCTTATAGTTCTTCTAGTCCTTGTCAAACGTGGACTTTCATCCTCATCACCAGAAACACCATCTTCACCATCAGGAGATTTAGAGGTATTATTGCTATCATTATTATTTTTTTCTTTAACTATTTCATCTTTGACGGTAATAATTTTATCATCCTTTTTGATTGGTTTAAACATACCATTTTCCAAATCTTTAATATATTGTGATAGTTTAATATGTTTTTCGTTACCATAAAGAACTTTTTGTCTTGCCTTAAAACTTGAAATAACCAGATCCTTACAATCATTTAATTCCTTTTTTAATGATCTTTCTCTAATACCCTTATCATTTAAACTACCTAATAATTTATCAAAATCTTCGACTGTGTCGATGAAAACCCAATCACGCTCATTATGCAATAGCTTTTCACCTTCTTCAATCATTTTTCTTTTATATCCTGATCCGTCTCCACCTCTAAGAAGTTGCAAATCAATGTTATTAGGACCTTGAATCCAGATCCTACCCATTAAATAAGTTTCTGAATCATATTCTGAATCACTTTCATTACCATCATCATTATCCTTTGATTGGATTCCACCATCATCATCATCATCCTCTTCATCGTCATCGTCATCATCATTTTTATTACCACCAAGATTTGGTAAACCATTTCTTTCAAACCACCAATATCTATTCCATACTTTATCCCTACCAAGATATCGAATTCTTTGACAGTTTAATTCAACCAATGTTTTATCAATTTCCAATTTTTGTTTCCTTAAATCTTCAATTTCTTTAATTTTATCACTTCTAATATTTAATAACTTTAAAAATTCAGGATGACCAGCCGCAACGGCCTTTTCTAATGAACTTGGTTCGGGTGGTAAAATATTTTGCACAGGTCTACCACCTTTATTTTTATTTTCAAAAAATTTCTCCCTTTCTTCATTAGTTTTGAGTGACTCTAATTCATGATCTTCAATTCTTTGTTTCATTTCCTTAACATCAATTAATCTTAATGCATCTAGAACATCCTTATTTGCATTATGTGCATTTTCAATTTTAATTTTTATATCTTTTTGAATTTCAAATTTTTCACGTCTCAAAGATGCTGCCTTTTCAACAATAAATTCAGTATGTGATCTAGTCACATTACCATTCAATAACAAATTCATTAAAATTGTCAAAATTGAAACCCTCTTAACAGAATTTACATTATGGCAGAAATTATCTAATAATTTCTCAGGTGTTAAATCATCATTATTATTTGAATCAATCGGTGCTAAGATTTCATATATTGAAATAATTTCCTTTTTGAATTCAGGTATAAATTCACTCTTTGAAAACACCCCAATTAAAATAATTAACCAATTACCATTTTTAAAATCACGTTTTTGAAGTCTTTCACGCCATGAAACTTTCTTATAATCAAGAATAGAATATGCATTATGGTTGATATCTTCTTCTTCTTCCTCTTCTTCTTCTTCATCCACGAGATCATCATCATCATCTTCTTCCTCACTTTGATCGATTTCCATTTCTTCACCATTTTCATCCTTTATTTTTATATTATTTTTTTCCTTTAATTTGTTCTTTCTTTCCCTTTCTTTTTCCTTTAATAATTTTTTCTGTCTCTTTTCTCTTTCTGATTCTTTAATTTCAGCTTCAATATCAATTGGCAGAGAGATTAATAACTCTCCCTTTTCATCCATTATACAAGATAACAAACAACAATAGATTTCAGCTAATAATGGGGATGGCTTATTTAAATCATTCCATTGTAATGCATACAAGAAATCATCAAATGTAAATGTATCAATTATGAAAGCATCATGGAACATATTTATAAACATCCAAACTTCTAAGACATTAGACATTGAAATTGAGCAATTTTCATAATCAAATGGTAATTTTTCAAAATTTTCCAGACTTTTCCAATTTGGTTTTTTCAAATATGGTCTAATTGGTAATAATAAATCATCAACAATTACAACCTTATGTGATCTTTTTTCTGCAGGTTGAGTAATAGTCTCAGGAGTTTTCGTATTATTAGTATTATTAGTATTTGCATTTTCTATGTTATTTTCCATCTTTGGTTTGTCAGCTGGTGAATTTGATGATGGTGCAGGTGCAATGCTTACAAAATTATGTTGATTGTTTACATCTGAAATTTCACCATTGCTATTAGTATTGTTATTAGTATTGTAAGCATTATTATTAACAGAATCCATTTTGTCATTTTGAGCTAATGAGTCGATTAAATTAATACCTTTTTGAATTGCCTGTTGTTTTGCAATTTGATAAATTTTTCTATTTGAAATTTTAATTGATTTGAAAAATCTTTGACATTTTTCATAATGCCAAACTTTAATTCTTTTAATTTGAACATAATAAAACGGATCATCGATTGGATAATTTTCCTTTAATGAAAATGGTCTTTGAGTTATTATAAAATGGGTATTGTTAGGATCAAATTTATTGACGATTTTAACGCCTGAAAATTCAAATAATTTCAAAACTTTATCCCTTGATTTATCTTCAGATTTTAAATCTTCAAAATATGCAGTTGTACGTTTTAGAATTTCATACCAATGCTCATACCATTTTTTAAACAAATCTTCTTGTGCTGGTGGTGTTTCCTTTAAATTTTCAAAAATTGTATGTGAAAATCCTCTTGTTGATTTCATACCATAATCAATTAAATTTTCCTTTTGATTAAAAGTTTTCAAATTTTTATTCAAATTGTCATTCACGTTTGGTTTTGATAATAATAATTTGGAAGATGGAGATGTAGATTTTGGGGCTATATCAACTTTATTATTTATTTTGGAATGAATGGAATATGAATGCGGATCATCTATATTAACCGATGAATCATCATTATCAGTTTCTGCATCATTATCATCATTCAAAATTGATATTTTACTAACTTCATTCACATTATTGTTTAAATTAACATAATTGAATTTTTTCAAATGATTTGGCCAATCCAAAGAAATTTTATATTGTTTAGCAATTTCATCCCTAATGACCCAAGGTGCACCTAATCTATTTGATCTGGTTAAACTCATTTTAAGGAATGTTTTAACATAAGATTTTGTAAATCTATTTCTTTCTCTATAAATTAAAGATGCATCTTCGATATCAATTTCATTTTGATCTGCAGGTAAATAGATTCTATAAGTTATGAAAGGTCTTTGAATAACACCATTTGAATCCATTCTTGAATTAAATACAACCTTTTCTTTAATTACACCATGTGCTCTATAACCACCAGTATATTTAACAATAACTCTATCCCCAGGGAAAAAATCATCTTTAAATTTAGTATAAACTTGATCAACTAACATATCAATTCTTGGTACAGTTGAAAATGAAACATGTCTTAAAATTGGTTCCTTTACAGGTTCCGGGAAATTTGTTTGCATTGAAAATAATTCATTATGTTCAACTTTTAAAGCTTCAAAAAAGGTGAAGTTTGAGTTACCACTTGTTTCACAAACAAATTTTTTGATATTGTAAAATGACATTCTGTTAAGATAATCTTCATAGTTTAAGAACCATTCACCAGTTTCAGGTATGATCCAAACAGGGGTTGATGGCGTTGCATCTTGTGGAAGTAATGGTGGTTGTAAAAACGTTATTGGTTTACGTTTGAATAAAACCTGTAGATAATGTTAGTATTTTTGATTGATAAAGGGTGGATGAAAAGTAGTATTATGGGTACTTACCATTATTGTTGTTCAATAATTCACGGAGGAACAAACTTGTTTAATAGAAACAGAAGCAAAAAGAAAATTCTATAGATGTGAAATAGAAATGGAAAAAGGAATTGCAAATGCAAATGCAAATGCAATTGAAAATGAAAACAACGTATTTTGTACTTTGATATTGGAAAAGTTCAAAAACAAAACGCAAAATAAAAATAAAACGAGATTTCTTAATAATTTTATTTTATTGGTTAATTATTTCATATACAAGATACTAAATTAAATTAAATCATTTCTACAAGCTACTATGGTAAATTATTTATATAACCATCCAAACATACCTTCCTTCTTTTGTTCACGGACATGTTTAGGTTCATAAGCATTAATATCTTTTTGAATTTTAACAATGGCACCATCAGCGTCGTAATTTCTACCTAAAACGTCAATAAATTCACCTTCTGGATCCATTAAATAGAAGAAAATGGAATGATCAACCAAATAATCTTCACCCGGTTTTAAATCTCTTGGAGTTGAGAAATAAACTCTATAATTTTTACAACATCTTTTAATTTCATCGTAATCACCAGTTAATCCGATAATATCAGGATGGAATTCACTTAAGTATTCCTTTAAAACTTCAGGAGTATCTCTAGCTGGATCACAAGTTATGAAGATTGGTTGAAGTTCAATACCTTTCTTTTTCAATTCGGTTAACATTAAACCTAATTTATCTAATTCATCAGGACAAATGTCAGGACAATGAGTGAAACCGAAATAAAGTATACTGAATTTACCAACCAAATCCTTTTCAGTAAATGGAACGCCATCATCAGTAATTAAATTGAAAGGACCACCGATTAATGGTTTACCGACACCTCTATTTAATTCCGCTTCTTTACGTAATTGGATCTTTTCCTTTTCATTTTTAAATAAATAAGTTAAACCACCACTTACGGTTAAGAATAACAAGAAGGATTTCCAAGATAAATATTCAATTGGTTTTTGCTTCATAGTTTGTGAGGAATATTGTTCAGATCCAATAGGTATACTTGATAATGGACGTCTTGAATAGACCTTTTTAGTAGGTTCGGAGGATTCATTTACGTCCTTAACATCCTTTTCCGCATTGAGGATGAATCTGGAGGTGGAGAATAGACGGGTAAATACCCTGCTTTGACTTGGTAATGTTCTGGAAAGCATAGCTGGCTGGTTTGGAGGGGAAACAGCAACAGTAATGGTATAATAAATGAATGATGATATGTAATCACAAAATCAGGAGTATGAAAACGAAAAGGAAAAATTCAAAAACCGAAAACGAGCAATTATATCAATTATTTATTTATTTACTTATTTTGTTTTTTTGTATTTGTTAATTATTGATTATGTTAACTATGTTTATAAAAATTATATAAAGGACCATATCTAGTTCTTACCAGCACCTGCTCTGAAGTATATAACATCACCATCCTCAACAACATAATCTTTACCCTTTTGCATTAATTTACCAGCAGCACGAACTTGTGGTTCACCACCATATTCAACTAAATCGTTATATTTCATAACATTAGCTAAAATAAAAGTTTTCATTAAATCGGTATGGATAACACCAGCAGCTTGTGGAGCCTTAGTACCTTCTCTAATGGTCCACTCTCTAACTTCGGTCTTTTCACCTGCTGTAAAGTAGGAAATTAATTGTAATTTGGATCTCATTAAAGTAATTAATTTTGGTAAAACGGATTTTGCACCGATTTTTTCTTCTTCTGCAGCTCTTTCTTCATCGGTTTCCATATGTGATAATCTTTCTTCATAAGAGACAGATAATGGAACAATCACATCACCTGGAGAATAAGTATCAACCCATTCCTTAATTTTGACTAACCATTTATTCTTCTTACGTAAGAAATCTCTTTCACTTAAGTTAATTAAATAAATTGAAGGTTTAGCAGTTAATAAGAACATGCTATTAATGATTTCAACTTCCTTTGCAGTCCAAGTTTGATTTGCAACTCTTTGACCATCTTTTAATAAATCGATAATTCTTTGAACTAAAACAGCTTCTTCTTTTTTTTGTTTAACTTCTAAACTTTGACCACCTCTTTTGGTGATTTTTTCAATACCTTCTAAATGTTTTTCAGCAAATTCGATATCTTTTAATCTTAATTCATTTGAAATAATTTCTAAATCTCTAACTGGATTAACATCACCTTCAATATGAATAATTTCAGCATCATCGAAACATCTAACAACTTGGTAAATAGCATCAACAGATCTAATGTTAGCCAAGAATTCATTACCTAAACCTTCACCCTTTGAAGCACCTCTAGTTAAACCTGCAATATCGTAAATGGTGATATAAGCAGGAACTCTCTTTGGTCTACCATACATTTCCATTAAAGTGTCTAATCTTTGGGATGGAACAATGACTCTTGCTTCTTCAGGTTCAATGGTTGCAAAGGGGTAGTTTGCAGGATTACCTAATGGACATCTGGTAATGGCTTGGAAGAAGGTTGATTTACCAACGTTTGCTAAACCAACAATACCGGATTTTAAGTTATTACCTGGACGACCTAAAAGGATTTTCTTTTCTTCAACTTGTTTCTTTGGAGGCATGGTCTGTTGAGATTGATTAATGGGATGTTGGAATGAAAGAAAATGGTGAATGTCCTAAGAAGTTGGGGTTTTTTGTTGAAAAATTTGCAAAATGGAAAAAAATGGAAAATGGAAAATCGACGAAGTAAGAAAAATCAGCGACGATCGACGCCAAAGTAGAGGGATTGTGTGGAAAATAAATTTCTAGTAGTATATTACTAGCCAGATTAATAAGTACATATACAGAGAAATAGAGAAAAGAAACAGGTTGCGAAAGAAAGAATATATATATAACGAAAAAGATTAAAGATTAAATATTAAAAAACAAAAGAAGAATTAAAAAAAAGGAGAAGCAACTTATACTATTCCTTTTGTTTTTGATGAATGACGGCTCTTTCAACGTCGTACTCATCAGTTGAATATTGATCAACACTACCTTCTGCGGTTAATTGATCACTTCTTTTCCTGAATACAATGTCGAAATCTTCAACTTCTTGCCATTCTTCATAGAATTTCCTGTCGAAAATACCACAATCTGGCATACCTCCAACAGGGGATAGAATGGTTAATAATAATAAAACTGCAGTGGATGCAGCATAACCTGTAAAGAATGAGAAATAATAAACGTAGGTTGCACCGATCGGAACAACGTGAGTTTTAGTTGCACCAACGAAACCAACAATATTTGGCAAAATACCTGAAATATAAGCACAATAAGCTCTCCAATTGACACCTGCAGTATAGTAATAAGGAGATGATTTATTTGCAAGGAATAGATCGTTTAATTGAAGGTAACCCTTTTTAATAATGTAATAATCACAGAAAACGGTACCAGCAATTGCAGAAAGGAAAACGGAATAAGCACTTAAATAAGTGGTGAACATAGAAGATGAACTCATTAAATTCCAAGGACAAATTGCATAACCAATTGCAGCACAAATGAAACCACCTCTTCTGATATTAATGTATTTTGGTAAAAGTGCAGTCATATCAGTACCAGCTGAAAGGGAATTTGCAGAGATATTAGTACCTAATTGAGCAAGTGCAAAACCAGTTGAGATAAGGAAAACACCACCTCTGTCACCTCTTGAATAACCATCTAAGAATCTGGATAAAACATCAAGTGGGTTCCAGTAAGTTTCACCGTAAAGGATGGTTGAAGCGGAAGAGACCAAAATACCAATAAGACAAGTGATTGAGAAACAAATTGGTAATGAAATAAATTGAGACCAAATTGCAGCCTTTGGTTTATTAGCAAATCTTGAGAAATCAGGAGCATTAACAATTAAAGTTGCAAAGTTAGCTAAGGAATTCATAACGGAATTGACAAAGGCCCAACCAAATTCAGAACCTGAAATGGAAGAACCTTGTCTAATAACAGGTCCACCACCATCGGCTTTAACCAAAGTCCAAATAAGGAAGGCAATACCCGCGATTGGACAAACAATGGCCTTAAGGGTGAATAAATGTCTGACAATATGGGGTGGGAAATAAATGAAAGGTAATTGGAATAACCAGAAAAGGAAAAAACTTAGCATTTTGAAAGAAGTAATGTTACCACCGATTTTGTTTGGAATTTTTGTGTCTAAGTTATTGCCAAAGATAGATCTAAGCATTAATTCAACACAGTTACCACCGATGGAAGATTGGACACCGAACCAGACACAAGCCATGACAACTCTGTTAATAACAGGCCATAATGAACCCCAGATACCAAATGAAGATCTACATGAAACAGGGAAGGAAATGTGGTAGGCATTGCCGACTCTTGCAGATGCGGTAACAAAGGCAGCACACAAACCGTAACCGAGCCAGACGGTAATCCAGGTTACCCACCATGATAAACCAGCTTGGACACCGGTTGCAGCAATTTGCCAGGTATTGATATTGAAAGAATCGGCGACCCAGAAGAAAACATAGTGGTACCAGTGCCACTGACGTCTTGCTTCTTCAACGGGACGCAAATCGTAGTTGCAAAGGAACAATTGTTTGAGGGAGAAGCCCTGGGTGCCGTCGATTTCCAGGAACTTGAACCATCTTGCCAGGAAGAAATTGGACTGTTTGATTTCTTCAGTGGAAGAAAAGACTTGGGAAGGGTATTTTTCGCCAGAATCGTCGTGGAAGAAGTCGCCGTGGTTGAGCGATTTTGCAGATGTGACGGGAGTGAGCATCTTGGACGGGGACAGGAGTGTTGGCAGGGTGTGATGGAGCAGAGAGCAGAGAGCAGAGCAGTACAGCAGGAAAAGCAGGTTCTTAAATGATTTTTCACCCGTGGAAAAAAAACGATGCAAGGCAGAAAGTCTTTCCCAAACGGGCAACGAGCGGGATTGGCCCAACGACGAAAATACCACACGTCTTATCAGACAACGCCAGCCAACGCCTTATCAGCACCCAGGCGGTGGTGTTCCAGGAGACCGTGGACATAGAGGTGGATGATGGCAAGTGGTAGACGTTGTGGCAGAAATACCGTCCCAGGGCCTGTGGGAGATAACAGCCCCACCGCCCAGTAATACCGCTGTTCTTATCTGGGCGTGTGGTATATTCGTGTGGGGGGGAGTCTTATGCAGCGGGCGCACAGGAGGACGGATGTGGTATTATGTGTGGGTCGGCAGTGGTGTTACTGGCGACGCTGGTGACACAGGTGCCATTGTGTGTGATAGCGTTATCCAGGCAGGCCTTGGCATCCCTCTGTCTCACGATGTCACGATGTCCCGATGTCATGATGGCCTGTTTTCTTTTCTTTGCTTTCTCTTGTTCCTTTTCTTTTCTGCTGTTTCTCTTCTCTTCTCTTGTCTGTTTTTCCGCGGGCAGTTTTTCCGCAAAAATAAGCGCGCCCCACCGTCAGAGGCCCCTTCCCTCTCCCGGTCCGCGGTTCGACTCCCACCCGCCGCTCCCCGCTCGGCCCTTCTCTTCTCCCCTTTCACTTTTCACTTTGTCCATTGTCCAGATTTCCCTCTCAATGAGTAATCCCGAGTCCCTCACAATTTTTCACCTGCAACCTTAATTAAGGGGTCATCATCGTCATCATCGTCATCATCTTCTCTGTTTCTTCCCTTCTTTCTTTCTTTCTTTCTTTCTCCTACTCTCCCGTACTTACAACTTACACCTCCTACCATGGACTCAAGAACAAACTCCACCGCCCCAGCACAAGATGAATACGACGACTTGCGTATCCTTGCAAATGATCCACTTATCTCTCCGGAACTATTGATGCAAGAAATCCCAGCAACCAAACAGTCTCTTAAAACCGTTGTTCAAAGTCGTAAAATCGCCACCTCCATTGTCAAAGGTACCGACGACCGTTTATTGGTCGTTGTTGGTCCTTGCTCCTTACACGATGAAGGTATTGCAATGAAATATGCTGAATTATTAAAACCTTTAGCTGAAGAACTCTCCGGTGAATTACTCGTTGTTATGAGAGCTTACCTTGAAAAACCAAGAACCACCGTTGGTTGGAAAGGTTTAATCAATGACCCTGATCTTAACGATTCTTTCAACATCAATAAAGGTTTAAGATTAGCGAGAAGTATATTCGTTAATTTAACTAACATGGGTCTTCCAATTGGTTCTGAAATGTTAGACACCACATCTCCACAATACTTAAGTGACTGTTTATCATTCGGTGCTATTGGCGCAAGAACCACTGAATCTCAATTACACAGAGAATTAGCCTCTGGTTTATCATTCCCAATTGGTTTCAAAAACGGTACTGATGGTACCCTCGGTGTTGCAATCGATGCAATCCAAGCTGCTGAAGGTTCTCATCATTTCATGGGTGTTACTAAATCTGGTTTAGCTGCAATCATAACAACCAAGGGTAACGACTCATGTTTCGTTATTTTAAGAGGTGGTAAAAAGGGTACCAATTACGATGAGGAATCCGTCAAGGAAGCAAAGGCGGCATTACCTGCTGGTAAAACCATCATGGTTGATTGTTCCCATGGTAACTCTAACAAGGATTACAGAAATCAACCAAAGGTATGTACCGAAGTTGCAAGACAAGTTGCAAACGGTGAAGATAGAATCATTGGTGTTATGATTGAATCCAACATCAACGAAGGTAACCAAAAGATTCCAAAGGACTTATCACAATTAAAATATGGTGTCTCTGTCACTGATGCTTGTGTTTCCTTCGAAACCACCGAAGTTATGCTTAGGGCATTGGCCGATGCTGTCAAACAAAGAAGAGCTAAGAAATAAGTTCCGAATCAAAAAGGCATGGTTTCCATGGCTCACTATTATTCTTATACATAAAATACATAAAATATATACATATACATATACATATACATATACATATACATATACATATACATATACATATACATATACATATACATATACATATACATATAATTATAAGTTTACGTTGCGTCAGTAGAAAACTATGACAAAATGAAAAAAGTACATGTATGTAATTCGCTGAGTCACTATTTTTTCTTCTCAATTTGAACATTTATATCAAGTATAAACCAGTTTCAATTTTTCAGATACCAGTTTATAGTTATCCCACAGAAATAATCTATCCCTTCACAAACAACCCTCCGCTTTCCTTTTTTTTTACCAACCATGTCTCTCGTCCATGTCATCGACGTTAATTCGGGAAATCTACAATCCCTAGCAAACGCAATCACCACTCTAGGATTCCAAGTCAAATTCATCACCAACGGTAATGATCCTGAACTATTAACTTGCGAAAAGTTGATTTTACCAGGTGTTGGAAACTACGGCCATTTCGTTAAAGAATTACACAACAGATCCTTTATCGAACCATTACAAAAATACATCCAATCAGGTAGACAAATCATGGGTATTTGTGTTGGTTTACAATCCCTCTTTCAAGGGAGTGAAGAAAGCATTGGTATCGACGGTTTAGGACTATTACCTGGTACCTTACTTAAATTCAACCCTGCTACTAAAAGTGTACCCCAAATAGGATGGAACTCCGTTGAACTTAAACTTAACGCCACCAATGGTGGTGATGAAAATTCCCTATTTGGTATATCTGAAGACAAAAACTTCTATTTTGTTCATTCTTATGCTGCTATACGTACTGATGAACAAATCAACGAATTATCTGCAAAGGGTTGGGATTTAGCAGTTTGTAAATATCTTGATGAAAAATTCATAGCTGCTGTTTCAAAGGATAATGTGTTTGCAACCCAATTTCACCCAGAAAAATCAGGTATGGGTGGTTTGAAAGTTATAAAGTCCTTCTTAACTAACCAAAAATTAACAACTATAAAATTAAACGAAGAATTCAAATCAATCGTTAAAACTCCAACCGGTTTGACTAACAGAATCGTTGCTTGTTTAGATGTGCGTACAAATGATCAAGGTGATTTGGTCGTTACCAAGGGTGATCAATATGATGTTCGTGAAAAGGGTGATGACAAAAACGTTAGAAATTTAGGTAAACCTGTTGAAATGGCTGAAAAATATTATAAACAAGGTGCTGATGAGGTTACCTTTTTAAATATCACTTCTTTTAGAAACTCTCCAATTAAAGATTTACCAATGTTAGAAGTTTTAAGATTATCTGCAAAAACTTGTTTCGTCCCATTAACTGTTGGTGGTGGTATAAGAGATGTAGTTGATCCTGATGGAACTAAACATTCCGCCTTAGATGTTGCTGCAATGTATTTCAAAGCAGGTGCTGATAAAGTTTCAATTGGTTCCGACGCTGTACGTGCTGCTGAAAACTACTATGCAAATGGTAATAAAGGTGATGGTACTTCTCCAATTGAAACAATTTCTAAAGGTTATGGTGTTCAAGCAGTTGTCATTTCTGTCGATCCAAAGAGAAAATATGTTACTTCTCCATCTGAAACTTCAAATCAAACCATTAAAACTAAATTTCCTGGTCCAAACGGTGAAGAATACTGTTATTATCAAGTAACTTCTCAAGGTGGTCGTAAAGTTCATGATTTAGGTGCCGTTGAATTAGCAGTAGCTTGTGAAAAATTAGGTGCTGGTGAAATCTTACTTAACTGTATTGATAAAGATGGCTCAAATTCTGGTTATGATTTTGAATTAATTAATATGGTCAAAGATAAAATTACTATACCTTTAATCTCTTCATCTGGTGCTGGTAATCCACAACATTTTGTCGACGTATTCAAAAATACTAAAACTGATGCTGCTTTAGGCGCTGGTATGTTCCACAGAGGTGAATATACCGTTAAAGAAGTTAAGGATTTTATGACCAAAAATGGTTTATACGTTAGAGTTGATAATACAATTTTATAAAATATAATATAATTACAAACTTTTTATTTCATTTTATAATTTTATAATTCGTCTTCAAATTTCTCAATTTTATCTAATCTTTCCTCTAATTTATTCTCATCTGCAATTTTTAATCCACTACTAACACTAAATTGTCCACCACAACCAATAATCTTAATATCGTGATCTTTAGTTGCAGTATTTTCAATTCTGGTAGGAACTTCAACATCATCATCCAAATTACCTAAACCAACCGCATAAGTATCTGCAAAACCCCATGAATAAACAACTCCATCTTCACTTATAGCTAATGAATGATGGGATCCACATGAAATGGTCTTAATTGGCGGTAATGCAGTAATCTTAGTTGGAATTGGTAATGAACGAACATTACCATGATCATCAACAATACAATCATCTAATGGTAACTTATCCTTTGCAATACCAAGTTCTTTCATATCATTTCTACCAAATGAATAAACTTCTCCCTTAGATGAAATTGCTAATGAATTATGTTCACCACCTGTAATGAAAACAATATCCTTATCAGATAATGCTTTAATTTCGGTTGGCCTGGTAACAACTGCTCCATCTTCAATATTCATATCAATACCACATTGTCCATATTGATTTAAACCCCATGAATAAACCTTACCTTTATTATTGATGGCAAAACTATGGAATTCTCCTGATCCAATAAATTTGATGTTCTTAAGTCCAAAAGATCTCGGTTCTAATGCTGACATTAATGATCTTTCTAAAATTTTACGTCCTAATTGATATTGTTGTCCATTACCCCATGCATAAACTAATCCCTTACAGTCTAATGCTAAGATATGATCTTTACCTGCAATTATTTGAACAATATTTTCTAACTCAGTTATTCTGGTTGGTTCAGATTGAATCTTAATATCTTTTGAAAATCCTAAAATACCTTCATTATTTCTAAATGTACCCCATGCCCAAACTTGTCCACTTTCTAATAAAACAACTGATAAGTTATCACTTGCTGCTAATTTAACAATCTTATCATCTTTTGGCAATCCTTCAACTTTACCAGGTGTGGATTCTAATTCATTTAAATCACCATCTTCATCATCATCATCATTATCTGCATCCATATCTCTTAAATTCTTATCTGCAACACTAGATGTATCTCTTCCCAAGACACCTGAATCATTTGTACCCCATGACCATAATTGATTGTCCTTGTCCAATGCTAGCACGTGCATACCACCGACTGAAAAATCAACAATTCCAACTTCTTCTTTCTTTAAGAATGGATTCAATCTAGGTCTTTTAACTTCCTTGGTTTTAGCATCTGGGCCAAGTCCCAATTCACACATCGACCCGGATCCCCATACGAAAACATCCAATGGTTCGGAATTGGTGACTGGTTTTTCATTGATTGTTTTATAACGTGATGCACGGATAGATTCAAAACTATGTGTGAATGGTGATGCATGTCTTGCCCTTTTGGATGGGCCTGGGACAGCATTTCCCTCGGAAACCAGGCCATTTGCCTTTCTCTTTCTTTCTAACTTGACCATTTTTTTCTATAGTTTGTCGATGATTGATACTTTGAAACAATTGTTGAAACCAAACACCTATTTTTTTTTCCAACTTGTACAAATTCCATAATTTTGAGATTTTGATTTTTTTTTGGTTTTTTTGATTTTTTTTTAATTTTTCAAATTTTTTCAGCTGAAAAGAAAAATTTTTAAGTTATTTGATCCCATATAGTAGATTTATAAATTCACTAAATAGAATAAATCACATAACAATGGGTAAAGTTTCCACCAAGGACAGCAGGGATCAAGCAAGACATGTTCCTTTATACAAAGACATTGCTGCAAGTGGAGGAAAATTAAAATCATCACATATCAAAGCTAAGGTTTATAGTCAACCAAGTGAAGTACGTAAAAATAATGATAATGATAATGATGATAACGATGGTAGAGATGAATATGATTTAGATGCTGCAACATCACGTCGTGTTCTTAAACTTGCACGTGAACAACAACAAGAAATCGAAGATGAAGAAAACTTTAATAATGTTGCAACAAAACCAAGATTTCAATTAATCCAACATGAATCTGATGCTGAAGAACAAGATGATGATGAACTTGATCAAGAAGAAGAAGACGAAGAAGAAATTGAATATGTGGATGAAGATGACCTCAATCCTTCTGAAATTGCCATGTTTGAAACTTTCTTTAAGGCAAAACAAGGTAATAATGAACCATTCATGTCAATTAACTTAGCTGATAAAATTATGGAAAAAATTGCACAAAATGGATCACAAAATCCAGACGAAGAAGAAGAAGATGAAGAAGAAAATGATATTAATACAAGACACACAGACAGGGTTTACTTACCACCAAGAGTTATTGAGGCATACCAAAAAGTTGGAGAATCATTAAGAGCTTGGAAACATGGTAAATTACCAAAATTATTCAAAGTTTTACCAACAATAAAGAATTGGGAAGATTTATTATACGTTACAGCACCTGAAGCGTGGACTCCAAATGCGGTTTATGAAGCAACAAGATTATTTGTATCGAATTTAACTGCTGCAAAGGCTGAAAAGTTCGTTTCCCTTGTTTTATATCCAAGATTCCGTCAAGATATTGAAGAAAGTGAAGATCATAAATTGAATTATCATATTTACAGAGCATTAAAAAAATCATTATATAAACCAGCTGCATTCTTTAAAGGATTCTTATTTCAACTTGTTGAAGACCAATGTTCTGTTAGAGAAGCAATGATTGCCGCTTCAGTTTTAAAGAAAACTTCTGTGCCTGTGCAGCATGCAGCAGTTGCATTATCTTGGTTATTAGAACAAGAATTTTCTCCAGCATCAACCGTTTTCATTAGAGTCTTAATTGAAAAAAAATATGCATTACCTTTCCAAACAATTGATGATTTAGTCTTCTATTTTATGAAATTCCGTGTAATTACTGATAATAAATCATCATCATTTACAATAAATAATGAAATGGATCAAGATGAAGAAATATTTGATGATGTTGATATTGATATATCACAGCAAAGGAAATTACAACAATCTCCGCCATTGCCTTTGGTTTGGCATAAAGCTTTGTTGGCTTTTGCCCAAAGGTATAAAAATGATATCACTGATGATCAAAGAGACTTCCTTATGGAAGTTATTAGACAACGTGGACATAAGGAAATAGGACCTGAAATTAGAAGAGAATTACTAGCTGGTAAACCAAAACAGTTTGTTCAACAGCCTCAACAGCAAAAGAAAGTTGATGATGATGACATCATGTCCTATTTTTAAATTTCATTATATATATTTTTTTTACTATAAATTGTATAAATAAACCCATCAAGTTAACCCTTTGTAACCTTAATAAATAAACTTGAATAAATTAGTTCATCACCTTTATTATCACCTAATCTAATTTGTCTGTAACCTTGTTTTAAATCACTTATTTTACAACACCATGTACCTAGTACGTAATCGTTGGAATTTTTAACAACCACATTACCAACTTTATTGATAACATTATTTGCTTTTGATTTATTTGTTTTCGTCTTCACAACTATTCTAATGAATGATAAATCATTTTCATTAGTTAAATAATTTAATCTGCATGAAGCATTCCATCTTGGATTAAATAAATTATTTAAATTTTCAGCAAGTCTTGTTTTAAAAATCACATTTGGATTAGATGTTGTTTGATCATTATTATACATTTTTAAACTTCCCGTACTCTTCAAATATTCAGTATCATCAATTGAAGAACGTTGATCGATGTTCCAAACGTCATTTTCTCTGCTTGTTGTGTGGTATTTCTGTGCTTTTTCTTGTTTTTGTTCTTCCTCTTCTTTCAAACTCTTTCCCCCCTGTCCTTCTTCCCCATAGTCGTTGTAGTCAATAAAATTTCTGCCGTCATCGTTCTTGTCTTCTTTGACGTCACCCTTGTCTTCAATTTTGTCATCGATTGTCGTTGGTGTCAAATGTTTTATGCGTACAATTTCACCAGTTTTTGGCTTTATGTTATAAATTTCAATCTCAACCCACGGAGTAAAATAGTTATTATTTGAAATGTCTTTAGGCCTTGGTAATTGCTGTCCCGAAATTATAAAAACTTCCAAAGATTTTTCAATATTAAAATTTAGAGAATTTAATGTCTTCAATTTAATTAATTCCTTATCATCAGGATTATTATTATTTTCAAGTTCAGCCGTCTTTCTTAATGATTCAGGTTTTAGCCTATATCCGCTAAATCCAAAATCTGATCCAATACTTTTAAAAAATGATTCACCAATTTCTTCACCATTATCCCAAATTTGCCAATTTGTTGCAACCATTTGACAACCTAGATCCCAAAATTTAATTGGATTAAAATTATCTGATTTATATCTAACTACTGATGGATACACTCTCATCATTCCTCGTTTATTATGTTTTAAAATGGCAAGTAATTTTGTTTTGTCCTTTAACAATGAAAGTAACGATCTATCACTAAATGAAAAAACATGATTAAAAGTTTTAGATTCAGGTAAGGAAAAATTTCTAAACTTTGTACCAACCAAATAAGGTGCTAAAAGTGTTAATTCTGGAACAACAACTGTTTTATTTTTTGGTCTTGGAACAATTTTTTTCAATGAGGAAGTAGATGAAGAAGATTCATCATTTGTTGACGATCCACTATAAGTGGGATTTGTCAAATCATCACTGTGAGTTGATGAAGTTGTTGAAAATGATGAATGAATAGAACTTAAAGTTGGTTCAACAATTGTAGTTAAATTGGATTTTTTAACTTTAATTAAAATTTTATGCCTCAAAGCACTTGGTGATGGCAGTATTGAACCTTCATTCAGAGGTATGGTTAGCATCATTTTATCAAAAATGAGTTTCATAATTGAAACACATTTAATTTGAGATTCTTTTGAACATTGAATTTCTAATGATATAATAAGTGGGTATGGTGATGAAATAAATGCATACTTCCTAATTATGTCAATAACCAATTTAAAATCAATTGCATTTGTCAGTGTATGACCATGTGTAACAACTGGATTTAAATCATTTCCTCCCGGATTATCCCATATATCAATTTCAATGCATCTACAACCTCTTTGTAATGTATGGATGTAACCTTCGATTGATGAATAACCATGCACCTGTTTACCTAATAAATAGGTATTGTGTGATGATGAGATAAAATAATCTGTTAATGGATAGTCATAATAACTTGAATATATTTTTTCTTCATTAATTAACGGTTTTGAACTTGTGCTATTTAAAAAATTTGATAAATTTTGCTGATTCATAAAAACTCCATTATTTTCAAATGAATACTTGCTAAATAATGAATCAATTATTGAATCATCAAAATCTACCTCTATTTGAACATTTTTAATAAATTTGACAAAATCACCTTTAAACATTTTATTATTTTTTATACCTAATTCTAAAAATATAATATCAAACTCATGTCTTTGTCTCAATTTTGAAACAAACTTTTTAAATTGTTCGAAATTTAAACAATTATTGTTATTCGTATCACATTCATCAAAATAACCTTTCAAATATGAAGTATCCATGAAAATATGTAGTTCTTGAGTTAATTTTAAAACATCTTCAAATGATAAATATTGTCTATCTAATTTTTTGGTTTTATTGTTCCATTTAATAGTTGAAAATTCATTAACATTTGCGCAATTTATTAGACTTTCTTGATCTTTCGACCACATTGACAACATTGTTAGCATATTAACCATTAGATTGAAATTTCTCTTTGTTGGCGCAATCATATGTAAAGATTTTAGGTCATTGAATAAAGTTGAAGAAGATGAAGAAGAAGAAGAAGAAGAAGAAGATATATAAATCACAGTTATCCATAGATCATTAAATTCCTTCGATACATTGAATTCTTCCCTATAGTTTTTTGCATCATTCCCAATTCTAATGCTTTGAATTTTATGGGCTTCCACCTTAGAATTTGATTTTGAATTCCACGTCAATGTCAGTGAAGGTAAGTTTAACTTAAAATATCTTTTAACCCTTTTCCTTCGTGTTACTCTGATCATATCTATTCCAGAGGATATAAAATCCGACGGGTATGATGATGGATCCAACGGATCAAATGGTATTGCTTCAGATGTTATATTTTTAAGAGATGTATCATATAATGGCAAAGATGTTGGTATTTCATGTGTTGGAGACGACGTGCTCGTTCTTCTTCCGGAGACGGAATTCATCCTCAAGGATGATAGATGTTTCGAAATGCCCTCTGATATACCAGGAAACTGCATTATGTTTATGATTGAATAAGCAAAGATAAAACAACCAACAAAAAACGACATATGTCAAACGGTTTTTCTTTTCACCATTTTATCTTTCCGTATTCGTATTCTATTGGCATTCTTAAATTTTACATGTTTTACTAAAGTTTTTTTTTCATGCTATAAAAACTATAATAATTTACACAAAATCGCAGATGTATCCACTAATTGGAATCCAGTCTAAGTCGCTTTGGAGACCATGGGGTCAAGTCCTTACTTCTACCATAGTAATATCTTTCATAACCCTTCTTTTCGTTATTATCATCAAAAAAGTCAATTTGGGCAGAATCATAACCTGTAAATGAAATTTTTGGTAAAATTGCCAAATCATAAACTTGAACAGGACTACTCAATAAAGTAAATGATTTATAGGAGAATTTTTGGGAATTATCGACGTCTGGACCAAAAATTTTCTTTGCTAATTTGATATGTTGTTGATTATAGTTTTCATTTTTTAATGATGTGAAGAACATGTAATCTTCTAAATTATTCATATATTCAAAAGCGGTATCAGTTAAAATGGCAGTACCAGTAAATTGGAGTAATGGAGAACCAGAGGCATCGTAGTTAGAAAATTCTTTATCCCAATCGATTGATTCAATTGTTGGTCTTTGAGTATGGATAATAAAAGTAATTCTTGCAATTAATCTAGCTAATAATGGATGATATGCTTTACTACGGAAGATATTATTATTGAAAGTTAACCTACGTTGAAAATGATCCATCCAGTTAGCTGTGTTACTATCTGAATCAACACCTAACCAAATTTTTGTTTCTATGGTATCCAAGTGATACCAATGTTTAATTGGTTTAACATTATTTGTGTCAATGTCTGCGTAAACACCACCATGAAGATAAATGAGTATGTACTTCAAAAATTCAAATTTTAATCTGTTATGTGGCAAGATTCTTAAAGCATCAACAACTTCAGGCACAATTGGTCTCATTATATCAACGATGTCATATTCTGCTTCGTCAATAGACATAAGTAAATGATGGTGATCTGAGTTAGCAGATTTCCATCTATTAACTAAATCGACACATGAACTTGGGAATAATTCAGAGTCTTCAACGTCAGAAGAAGTCCACATTTGAAATATATTGTTTTCAACATCGTCATTTTTATTATATGGGAAATTGTAAAGTAGTCTATCAAGAATGGTTGAAAATGAATGCACGTCTTTATGTTTAGAAGAGGTTAGAGCATTTCCATTGTGATCTTTGATAACCAAAGGAACTGTTTCTGCATTTAGCTTAGCTTCCTTACCCGCTTTAGCAGCAGCACGTAGTTCGGCAGCTGTTTTAAACGCCTGCTGAATTTTCGGGTCGTGGACAGACGTGTTGCCCACGTTGACCGAGATAATGTTAAGCACGGAGAAGACAACAAGGGCGGTCAAAAGAACGTACTTGAGAGTGCTCATGTTTGTCTCTAATTGGTTATTACGTGCTAGAAGTTCTTTTATAACACAACATAACAACAAAATGCAAGCAACAGCAATTGAAGATCAATTCATGACGAAAAAGTGAAGAAACGCGATAAATTTGGAAACCTGAAGGTGGTTTCCATTTGCAACATGAATTGTTTGCTATGTTGGCGGTTTATTTGCTTTTTTTCTTGTAGACTTCCCAAGTTACTCACAACAAATGGCCAAGAGGGTGTCTAGAAGAACAAGACTCACCGTAGTGGTGTTGGTTCTGGGTGCGTTGATCACCGCATTGGTTTATGTGTCGCATGGAACCTTTCACTCAAATAACAATGCCAACAATAACAACATATTTGGTTCAGTTTTTGATACCGAAGCAGTTAATAAATATTTCAACAAAGTTAATGAGGCTTCACACAAGGCAGAACAAAAGGCAGCTGATGAGGAGAATTCAGCTGTGTTATTTAACGTTAATGCCGAAGAAGAAGCGTTATTAAATGATGCAGAAGAATTAAGAAAATTATACCTTGATTCAAATCACAATGGTGTTGTTAATTATGGTTCAACTGGTAATATGGCAGCCCCAGAATTGAATGTCGTTAAAAATAAAGATTCTAAAATTCGTTTCCATAAATTAAATTCTGAAGGTAAAGAAAAATCTGCTAAAGATATCAGTAAAAATAAAGGTGACAATGATAGAACTAACCTATTATCAGATTCACTGATACCCGACGAAGAAAATTTTAACAAAATTAAATCTGAAGAATTCATTAAAGGTGATATAACATCTCAAAATTTCTTTTCTCATATTTTAAGATTAATTTCTCTGAATCATTTATCATTCCCTTTAAAGAGACGTATGACTTTAGAAAATGGGAAACCTGTTATTGATAACGTTCTGTTTTATGAAAGTGCTGATGATCGTTTAAGTGAACATGATTTATATGAAAAATTTGAATTTCCACAAAATTTTATTGATGATTTAAGAATTAAACATCAAAATGTTGTTAAAGGTATTCCTGATATTGCACCGAACTTTTATAGCGGTGATGGTTATGTTGTAGTTGGTGGTGGAATTTATTCATGGTATGCGTTATTAAGTATTGAAACTTTAAGAAAAGTTGGTTCAACTAAACCAGTTGAAGTTTTTTTACCAAACAAGAACGATTATGAATATGAATTTTGTGAAAAAATTTTACCAAAATTAAATGCAAGATGTATTGAAATGTATAGAATTTTTGGACCAAAAAGTTTAAAAAGTTTTGATATCCAAGGTTATCAATACAAAGCTTTTGCATTATTGGGTTCATCATTTGAAAATGCATTCTTATTAGATTCTGATAGTTTCCCTGTTACAAATCCTGATGTTTTGTTTGATTCCAAACTTTATCAAGAACATCAAATGATTACTTGGCCTGATTTATGGAGAAGAACTACATCTCCTTATTATTATGAAATTAGAGGTACTGAAGTTGGTATGGTTCCAGTTAGACATTTAAATGATTTCTTTGTTAGTCCAAAGTTATTATCTTATAAACAAGGTGACGATATTACAACTGCTATGAATTATCATAATAGAGCAGGTACAATTCCTGATTGGTCAACTGAATCGGGTGAAATGTTAATTAATAAAAAGAAACATTTCAGAACTTTAGTTTTAGCACTTTACTATAATTATGATGGACCATATGGTTATTATCCTTTATTATCACAAGGTGGTGCAGGTGAAGGTGACAAAGAAACCTGGGTTGCAGCTGCTAATTATTATGGTTTGAAATATTATCAAGTTAATAAAAAACCTGAAAGATTTTTTGGTTGGTTTAATCATGAACAAAATTATGAACACTCAACATTGGTTCAATACAATCCATTAGAAGATTATGAATTATTACAAAAAACACAGACAAAATTAAGACAAGATATTGAAACCCAAGGTGAAGACTTCCAATATAACTATGACGACTATTACACAAATGTTTTCACGTCAGATGCATTAAATCCAATGTTTTATCATGTTCATGATCCAAAAATGGATCCATTCAAAATTATGCACAATAGATGGACTGATAACTTAGATGGCCAAAAAATTCGTAACTTAGGTGAAGATTTCCCAAGAATTAATTTTGATTTAGAATTATTTATCTGGGGCACCATTAACCACTATATTTGTGACAAGAAAATCCCATTCAATGGATTTGATGGTGCAAACTGGGGGGCTTTATGTGTTGATTTTATTGTTGATGAGTTGGATTTCTTAAAGAAGAGCAGTGCTAAAATTTATGAAGCTTATTCTCCTTCTAATGTCGGTGAACAAATGAATGGTGGTCGTGACTGGAATTAATAACTCTGTGTAAGTACAGTATATAAAATTGAGTCTTCCATTTTGATTTCGGTTCAAACAATATTATAACGTTTATTAATATCATTAAGTAACATTTTGTTCCATCGTTTATGGCAAACGATGGTATAAACAAACCTTATCTCTTTACAGTATGGTATGGTGAAAAAAATCTTAGAAACTCTAATTTTTTTTTTGACGCGTTAAGTTTCAATATTGTTCATGGATACAGTAAGTGGTATATTGGTTGGTATTTTATTTTACTTTTTCTAAAGAACACCAAAAATAAATAGAAACGTACATAATCTAATATAATGACAACAGTAACGTTTCAAGAAAAGTACAATTCATTAAAGAAATATTCAAAACATCTAAAATCACAATTGAAATTGCATTCGGGAGAATCCGTACGTAAAGGTAGTTCAATTGAGAATAAATTAAGAATATATAAAAAGATACGAAAACTTTTAAGTTATCTTGATGATTTAGAAAACGCACAGAATGACGAAAAGGGAGTTCGGCGATTGGATGAATATTATACTTATTTAGAACATAAATGTAAAAAATTAGAACATAGTGAAAATATTCAAAAGATTGCAAATGATGAAAAGGAATCATTTTTAGAGGCTTCAAAATCAAAGGAACAAAATACCATCTCCTTAGCTGATCCTGTACCCAGTACAATTGAAAGTGATACAGAATATGAAGAATTGAGTGAAATTACAGAAATGGGACCAACACCACAATTAAATGGACGTGTTCTAACAATATTTGATATTCAAACGTCGCCTGAAAAATTTGAAATGTCACCAGTGAAGGGAAAGGTAGACGGTAGTGATTCAAAACTTGATTTAGATTTAGGTATAACATTAGATCCACACGATAATGATGATAAAATATTTAAAACACCATCAAAAATCACGTCAACATTATCATATGCTTCATTAGATTCGACATCCAGAAAATTAGATTTTGGTAGCATCACACCGGTTAAGAATGTTTCCAAAGCATCATCAATTTCGACATCAGGTATTTATGAAACTCCAAAATATTTAAGAACACAAACATTGAGATTGAATAATGTTGATGAAATCATAATTGGTGATCAATGGAGTGAGAATGAGGATGAGGATGAGGAGGATGATGAAGCGGAAGAAGAGAAACCATTATCAAGCATCATGTTAAGTGATGATGAAACACAAAATGATGCTGAATTAAAAACTTTAACTGATTTAGATTTACGTAATAATATTGAACCAAGTCCAATAATTAAAAGATCAGGTAGGAGTTTATTTGAATTACATAAAGATATGGTAGGGTTGAAGAGGAACCTAACTGATTTACAGGAACTGATGAAAGATGACGATATACCCATCATAAAGGATGAAACAACTAATGAAGCAGAATTAATTAAGACGTTCATAGATATTGAAAACCATGAAAGTGATAAAGATGTGGAAAAGGGAAATGACGAACCAGACGATGATGAAGTCACAAAAGTTTTCGATCCACATTATAAACTCCGTAATAAAATTAAAACAATCAAAAGGTCAACAAGACGTGCAAAATTGCGTACTGAAAAGTTAGATACCAAAGATGCACTTGATGATTTGGATATTCATGCACTTGCATTTGGTAAACGTAAGTTAGAATTTGATGAGGATCAAAATCAACCAAATGTGAATGTTGACAATGGCAATAATAGTGGCAGTAGTGACGAATTTGAAGAAGATGAGATTTATCAACGTAAAGATATTGAACAATTACAAAAGGAACTTAATGTTGGTAAGTCAAAGGGTAAGGGTAAACACCCGTTATCTAATAACTTTGTCAGACTTAAAATTAATAGAGGTAGTAGAGGACGTTTTAAACGTAGAAGGTAAATTATTATTAACCGGTTTTTTATTTTTTTTTATAGATACATAAAATATATAACCTATGCACTGAGTAATTCTAACATACCAATTATACGTTCAGCATCTTGAGCTTTCTTGATTTCAACATCAACTCTTTTTTGTAAGTTTAGTATAAGTTCTTCCAACACAGGTTTTCTTGAAATCAAATCATCATACATTTCTAAAATACAAATAATGTAGTCTGCAATTATATTAACATTTCTTGGATCATCAATTGATTTTAAACACCAAGTTAATAGAGGTTCTAAGGAGGTATCATCTCTATTTGATAAAGCTATACGGATTTTACCTTTCTTTTTCAATTCTTCAAGACATGTGACTGTGAATTCTTTTTCCATTCCATCTTGTAATGCGCTATTTAATGCATCAGACCAACGGAATGCATTCAAATCTTTTTCAAAAGGTTTCAATTTTTTATAATTGACTTTTTCATCAATGATATGATGTTCACCTTCACCTTTGAAATCGGAACCACGCATCATTCTTGCAAATGCATTTGATTTGTCTTGTTTGAATTTATTTGAAATATTAACAGTTGAATTATTTTCAGTTGCTGCATTTTTTCTTGTTCTAATAGTTAATAATCCAGAATTCAAACCAACAACTAAATGTTTAAAATCTGGTGATACTCCACAACTTAAAACACCGGAACCAAACTTCCAGCCAAATTTAACATCCCAATTTGGAGTTGTTGTGTCAAATGCTTTAACATGACCATCAATGGAACCAACTAAAATACCCTTTTCACCTGCACTACTTAAGCATGTGACTGTTTTATTGAAATTATGTAAACTTCTTGATAATTTACCTGCAACCAAATCCCAGTATTTAACAACACCTTCACCGGCAGATAAAATAGTTGTTGGGTTATTTGACAGCATATCTTCCACTGGGGAGGATTGATTAAATTTTATGATTGGATCATTACCACCAATTCTTGAATCAAACACACGAATGTAGTTATCATAACAACCGGTTGCAATTAAGTTTGGGGATGTTGGTATGAACATACCGGATCTAATATAATCGTCATGGTTATTAAAAGAAATGATTGGTTTAGCAGATTGTGAAATATCATACAATCTTGCAACTCTGTCATCTGAACATGTTAATAATTGAGTATTTATAGTTGGATGAAATTTGGTTATATGAGTTGGATGTGAACTTGGAGTTATGGTAACAAGCAAGGTTCTTGGATGATGTGCATCGAATATTTGGACTACACCAGATGCATCACCAGCAACTAATAATTTACCGTCATTTCTGAATTCACCACAATAAACGGTATCTTTGAATCTGGTAAAATTTTTCACAACTTTTCTGGTTTTTGAGGAAAAGACTTGAACTCTTGTTGATGAAGTGACTGCAAAATCGTGTGGACTGTTTGGATCAAAATGTATGTGTGTGATTGCATTGTGTTCTTTGACAAGTTGGGAATTGGTGAATCCTTTCCAAAACTTTTGTTCTGGGGAAATCTGTGTGGGCACCGTTGGGTTTCTGACAGTGACAATTCTCTCTCTGTTGGACGACATGGTTGGAGCTGGGGGTGGCTGTGTAGGGTGTGATTGTTGGTCCAAGCAGAATGTAGTATGAAATCCTTAAAAAAAAAAATAAAACATCAAAAATAAAATTTTTCAAAAGTGTAAAATTCCAAATGCAACTTTGTTTCTTGTTTGGGAGGTTTCCTGTTTGGGAGGTTTCCTGCTGGACATCTACGTTTCTACGTTCTGGCACCTGCCGAACACACACAACTGTCTGTGGTGGGACGGGGTGTCAGATGCTACGGACATACACAGAAACAAGTGCTGCAGAGCACCCTACATTCATAACGAAACGTCAGGTCCTGGTACATAACAAACTTACATGCAAGAAAAGCACATGTCCCCGGTGAAACGGCCAAACCAAAACAACACAAACCAGCAAACCGGTGGGTGTCCACACACCTCTTTAACACCTTCTGTCCCTCCTCCTCCTTCTACAGCTGGCCACCAACACAACCACTGTCTTGTACTTGCAATGCCATACTGTACTGTACTGTACTTAATACTTCGTACCTAATACCCACAGCAAATTTCACGTTTTTTGTTTTTTCACTGCGCGCGACGGTTTTTCGTTTTTGTTTTCCCTTTTGACGCCCTTCTGTTTGACACCCTTTTGCTTGTGCACCAGGCCAGCCAAGGGCTCCTTCAAGGACTCCTTCAAGGGCAGGACGTACGTCTTGCTGTCTGTCCGGCTGTTGCCCACACCGGCGTCCACACGGTACCACGTCACAAGGTCCCGGTGGTCCTCCACGGCCAAAACCCGGTCCAGATTGGTGTCGTGCCCGTCCAACCACAAGCTGAAGGCATCGTCTTTCGGATCCAACACAACAGGCATTCTCTTGTGGAGCCATTTCAACCACGTCGGTGCAGCATGGGTGATTATGGTGACGGAACCGATATCTTCGTCGTCGAGGTTGCTGTGGTTGTATATGCCTGCAATAAACATCAACTCGTCATCTTTCCTTTTAACGTAATATGGTAGTTTCTTGCCGTCTTGGGTCCATTCATAGTATCCAGTAACCGGAACAACACATCTTTTGGATAAACTACCCTTCCACAAACGATTGGTTTCCAAGTTCTCCACTCTAGCATTGAATGTAGAATATCTATTCTTCTTCAATTGTTCGTTTGTGTTGATCCAAACAGGAACAAGCCCCCATCTCATGTATTCCACAATTCCATGTTCTTCTTTGTCATCACCATCACCATCACCATCTTTTGTCTTAGCATTACCACCGTTTGTCTTCCTAAACACTGGAACATACGATGTTGGCGCTATGTTGTATTCATGTGGGGACCTCTTTTCGGCATTGTCCACCCTGCCAATTGCAATGTTCTGTCTTGCAAACCATTCTGGCAATGTTTCTGGTTGAATTGGCAACGCATATCTTCCACACATTGTAGATTGTAGTGGTTATCTTAAAACAATACACCTGTTCCTTCTGCAGAAACAAACTGAGCCCAGCTCAAATCTGAATGAAAGAAGAAATGGACTTTCATGTCGCTAAGTGTGAAATGTTAAAATAAGTGAAATTACTGACTATGAAGTAGCTTTTTTTTTCTTTAACAATACAACCAAAACATAACTAATCATTAACAATGCTATTTAGAGCTACTGGAAGACTCTCACTGAAAAGAACAGGTGGAATTTGCCGTCAAAGAATCTGTTTTTTCAGTGATTTAAAACCAGAAGATCTTAAAAACCAAGCTTCTCTGAATCAATTTCAACATGAACTCAAGAAAGAATCAGCTCAACCGACTCAACCACCGGTATTTTTCCAATCCGACAAAATACCCGAAACTTTTAAACCCATTGAACCAACTACTATTCCCCAAAATGGTCCTGAAATGCCTAAACAATCAAAACTGAGAACTTATACCTTTTTCGGTTTGGCATTCATTTCATTAGCATTTATTGGTGTGGACTTAATGAACACAGTCACACCTGCAAATACTGATTTTATTTCTGAGGAAACTTTAGAATTACTCGGCAAAGCAATTGAAGCAGAAACCAACAAGGATATTGACCAAGCAATTCAATATTATATGGAAGCATTAAAACAACTAGATTCTGAGGAATGTGAACACATTTCTCCATGTTATACCTCATGTTGTGTTAGAATTGCTGAATTGTACGAAATTAATAAACAATTTGGTAAAGCATTATTAATTTATAAAGAGTTATCAGAAACCTATTTAAACGCTTTTACTCATAGGGATGACTTTAAATGTTTAATGCAAGACGAATCCTTTGATTTTGCAATTTTAAGATCTTTAGTTATTTCAATTAGATATGCATGTTTATTACCTTCAAAAGATGTTACCCTTGCAAGAGAAAATTTAATGTTTAATATAGTTGAAGCTCAAAAGAGAATCATTGAAGCGTATCCACCATTTTTATCAATTTTAAATGATATTACTAACAGAAATATCCTTGAATTGATTACAGCAGATTTAGAACAATCAATCAAACATTTGCCAGAGGATGAACAACAAAAAATAATCGATAAACAAATGGAAGTTCCTATTGAATTACCACTTTTCACAACTGAACAAACACCTGAAAATAAGCTGTTGGGTTTACATGTAAAAGCTTGGCCTGTGTTTACAAGAGTTTTAATCAATGCAAAGGATATGTATGCAAACTTAAGTATTGAAGCAAATGATATAAGTTCAGCAATCTCCAATCTAACAAGCAATTCCGTTATAATTCAAAGATGTTTTGATCATCCATCTAGACTGACTTTAACATTGGCAAAATTAGGTGTTGAATTACAATCAACTTATCAAGCAATCCATAAAGAGTTCCCAAAGGGCAAAGAAATTGAAATCATTCAAGATAATAAACCAGTAACTGTTAATTTATCATCACCTGAATTAAAAGAATTTGTCTTAAATACAACAATATCCGAATCAAAGAGAATCTTCCTCAAAGTTTTAAGTTTATGTGATACATTAAAAAAGCAAGAAAAAATGATTAGAGCGAATCATTTGGGTCAAAATATTGCAGAATGGGAAGCAATGTTCAAACCTGCATTGGATAGATCAGAAATGGTCTCTGCTGCTTCTCTAGGTATGCTGAGTTATAATGATGGTAATGTAAATGAAGCATTAAAATACTTTACAAGGGCAAAAGTTTTAGCTAGTAAACTAAAGGATGAAGAATACATCGATGATATGAATGAATGGATTGATATAATTGAAAAATGAGAGAAAAAAAAGAGAAAGACATCATGTAAATATAAACATTTTTTTATAGTATGATAATGTGTATCTAATAAATTATGATAAGACAACAATAAAATTAATTTGGTGATATAACTAACTAATATACAAAAGGAAAGATAAAATGAAAATGAAAATGAAAATGAAAATGAATTAAAAAAAGAAATCAAACTAAAGAAACACAGTATTAAAAGAATAATAACAAAAGAAAAGCAAATTAAAGAACAGAACGCATTATTGTCCTAGTTCCAATGATCTGTAAATGCACTATCTTCTGGGTCATAACTAACCAACTCAGAGAAGTACAGTAGCAAAACAGCAAATATATTAATCCAATTCCAAAATTGCCATGTATGAATAGAAGCAAACAAAGAATGTGGTAAAGCAGATGAAACATTTGATGATAATAATGTTGAAGTTAAACTAGATGTTGTTGTTGATGTACTTGTCGTTTTTGACACAGTTGTTGCTGCAGTCATCATATTTGAAGCATTCGAAAATACCAATTCATAAAATTTATTATGTAACCAAGAATATAAATGGGTTTCCTTTTCAATTTCATAATTATATTGAATCATTAAATTTGTATAAACTGCAATTATAATACATGGTGAATACAAATAAATTAGTCTACTTGAAGTTGACGGTTGTTGATTAGGAGTTGTAATTTTATTCATTGGTGATAAAATTGGTATAATCTTAGTTGCTGCAAAGAAAACGGTAATTCTATAAGCCAATTGAATCAAAATTGAAAATGTTAAATTGTTAATTGAAATCTTGAAAAAATCCCATAATGGTCCAAAAGATCTTGGAAAATGCTCAAGTATAAAATTAGCCAAAATTTTCCCAGTCTTATTCAAACAATCAGTAAGGTCCAATAGTTTATTAGCTAAGTAACTGTTAGTAACAATCTCATCGCTATTCCAATAAACTTTCAATTTTTCAATTGTCGAATTTAAATTAATATAACTGAAAAATTTGGACATATTAATATTTTCCTTGATTAATGATTGTTTTGCTTGATTATCAATTTTCTTAAATTCATTGAAAACAAACTTATACAGTGAACTAATGTTATTTTTCGACAATTCAGGGAATAGTTCATAACAACATTTAACAATATATGCAACCATTAATGAACTTTCTAATGTTGTAGCTCTATTATAATAAATTGCATAAAAGGTAATTAATGCTGTTAATGTAAAAACTGATCCCAATAAAGAAGCACTAATTAAACCAACATTTTCTAAATCAATCATCGGAGAAATATAAATCTTCACACCAAAATAAATACTTGTAGATAAAATACAAGAACTCAAAATTAAGTTCAAAATTGACCAAGTATCTGATTTATTTTTAATAAAGTATTTGAATAATTGACCAATTGCTTGAACTGATAATAATGAACAGAAACCTTCCAGGATTGTAAATAATGGTGTCGAATTAATTAAGAAAAACTTCCAAAATTCAATTAAATAATTCCACCAAATTTTCTCAAAAACATTTGAAACATTAATTCCGGAATTATCATGAAACAATGTCAAAAAGTATGATAACACTGTAGGTAATAATAAATGTTGTAAATAATATAGAAAACTTGAAATAAATCTATGATATTTTAACATCCTTAATGTGGCCAAACAAAAGTACAATATAAGTATAGTTAATGAATAACTTAACCCACAATTTAATCCTCCAACCTCAAAACTTAATGGAATAGTTAAGATAATATAAATTAAATAAATAGTTGAAAATAACACACGCAATAAACGAATAAATGCATCTTGAAATTTGGTTATAGCAATTTGATTCAACTTATTTGATTTAATACTTGAATTGGAGGGCGCTTTAACTGGTGACGTTGCTCTTAGTTCACCTTTGATAGGATCCTTGGTATCTTTGTTTCTAGGCGATCGACTCTGAGGCATGTGTGTAATGTCTGTATATGTTTAATGTCCCTAAAGTAAAAAACAGCCTTAACATAAAACCCAGCATGAATTTTGATTTTGTTGAAGTTTCAAAAAAAAAATTCAAAAAAAAAATTTTGAAGAATTTTCAATTTTCCAATTTTTTAATTTTTTCATTTTTTATTTTTGAAGTTTCATTAACATATCCTAAAAGTTATATATTTATCAAAAACAAAGATACTTGTTAGACAATGAGTGATTCCGAAAGAAATGAACCTCCTGGGGGTGTAAAAAGACAAAAAAGATCCAAGTTTGGAAGATCTGGACTTAGGTCGGTTACAAGAACAACTAAAAGAAACATTCCTGAAAAATATACTAAAAAAGACATTAATAACAAAGATGAAGAAAGCGAAGAGGTTGAGGACGATGACGAAGAAAAAGAAGATGCTGATGATGATGAGGGCACTAAAAAATCCACAATTGCATCTAAGAGAAGTCATAAAGGTGAGAATAAAATGGCATATTCTGCATTGGTCACATTGCTTAAATCCAATGAAGAGTTGAATGAATTGAATGAAAATTTTGAAGAAGACCATAAAGAAATGGGTGAACAAAGTGAATCAGAAGATGGAATTGAAGAAGAAGAAACAACGGAAGTTTTTGAGGATGCACAAGAAGAACTGCTTGATAATGAAGAAAAAAAACAGGATGATATTGATATTCTTAATAAATTTGATTCATTTAACCTTCACTTCAATCAAGAAGAGGAAATTTCTAAAATTATTCAAAAATACGAATCATTACCAGTTAGAGAAAAAAAATTAAGATTATTCGAAAAGCAAGAAATTAAAGTTGATGATGAAAGTGATATTAAAAAGTATATCAAATTCAATTATGGATATCCTCAAGTTAATGAAAACATTTTAGAAAAAGATAAATCAGGCACAACGTTAAAGGGAAAATTAAAATATCATAATACAAAAAAAAGAGTTGCTGATAAATTCAACAATCTTAAAAACGTTGATGAATTAGATGTTAATATGATTGAATCAATGTTAACCTATGAATCTGTTAATTTCCAATATTTAAATAATGAGAATATCAAGGAAAAATACCAAGATTATTATATTTTACATATAATGAATCATTTGTTAAAAACAAGAGATAGAGTTTTAAATAATAACGAAAAAAAACATTTGTATGAAACTAAGCTGAAGGAAGGAATTAAAGTAGGGGATGAACCAGAATTTAGAGATCAAGGGTATACAAGACCAAAAGTTTTAATTTTATTACCAAGTAGGAATTTTGCATATAAGGTTGTTAATAAAATAATTAAAATTTTTGAAATGGAAAACATAGAAAATAAGAAAAAATTTAAACAACAATTTTACGATGATTCAAAAATTAGTGATAGAGTTTATCAAGCAAGATCAAAAGATTTCGAAGAATTTTTTGATGGTAATTCGAATGATATGTTTGTTTTAGGTATGAAATATACAAGAAAAACATTAAAATTATACTCTCCATTGGAACAATCAGATATCATAATTGCATCACCAATTGGATTATTAAAATTATTTAATAAAATTAATAACAAGTTTTCATCAAGCAGGAAAAGTGGCAAAGATGACAAGCATAACGGAGAACAAGGTATGAAAAATAACTTTTTAAGTTCAATTGAAATTTGTATTTTGGATAAATCTGAAGGTATGATGATGCAAAATTGGTCAAATGTTAACAGTGTTTTAAATAAACATCTTAATAAAACTCCAAAAGATTTCATCAATGTGGATTTTTCAAGAATTAGAATGTGGGCGATTAATGGACAAAATGGGTACATCACACAAGTTCTAAACTTTAGCAAATACTGTACACCAGAAATGATTTCATTATTTAAAAAATCAAAGAATTTGTTATCTGGATTGACATCTTATATCCCAGTTGAGTCAATGAGTGTAATCGATTCCACAAATTATAAATTGTATCAACTGGGTTTAATTAATAAATTTGAAAAGCTGAAACAGGTATTCACCAGATTCGATATTGATTTGAGTTCAATTACTAATGAACCTGATAGAAGGTTTGAGTTCTTTAAAAATGTTATTCTGCCACAAGTTACCAATAAATCCAGTTATAAGTATGGCACATTAATTTATATACCAAGTTATTTTGATTACTTAAGAGTCAAGAAATACCTAAAAGATGAAACCAGAATTTCCTTTGTTGCGATTGATGAATATTCATCAACTAGTAAGTTAACAAGAAATAGAGCATTATTCCAAAACAATTCAACATCTGCGACATTAATGTTATACACTGAAAGATTACACTTCTATAAAAGATTTGACATTAAAGGTGTTAGAAATGTTATATTTTATCAATTACCATCGGATCCTGACTTTTATCAACAAGTGTTGGAATTTATTGGATATGAAAAATTACGTATTGCCTCAGAAAAAAACAAATTGAAGTTGAAAAAAGGAGGTGAAATTGAGGATGAAGATGATGAAGCTGAAGATGATATTGATGATGTTAACTTGAATTTATGTATGGTTCGTTCAATTTATAGTAAACTTGATGCGATGAGATATGGACCAATTGTCGGTAGTGAAAATGTTGATAAGTTAAATAAGGGAGAGTCAGAAATCACAGAATTCAGTTGATTAAAATATATTATATAAAACTTTATAAAACGCCAATTTAACTTATAAGTTGATTAATCGCAAAGATTATACAACAAATGGACACATATGGAGATAATCTTTCACCTATACGTGCACATTTCCAGAAAAGTCCGAGTATACCAGTTTGATTTTTATCTAATACTGCAGGCCACATTGAGTGGATATATGTGGATGTGCATATTAGAAGAATGATGACTTGGAGAAGAGATGTGAAATTAAAAAGAGCAGACTTTGGATAAACGTTAGTATTCTATCTGAAAATGGAAATATACTTGGGTAATACATACCATTTCGTGGTGTGGTTAACAGTTTATCAAAAAAAAAGCGGTGTTGATCACATATTAACATCAACACGTCAAAAAACATGTTGAAATCGTAGACACGAAAAGAAAAGAAGCGACGACCGACGTCATTTTTCAATAAATACAGATACAATGTGTTAATAGTAAAGCAAGCTGCCAGTAGCCTCAACATAATAGGTTTGGATAACACACTTGAACAGAATGGTCCTGTTCTTCCTGTTTTTAACTGACTAATTATGTATTTTTTCCCTGAAGAATTGAACCCGACAAACCATGTTTGAAGTTATTAATTTATTCCGACATTTATTCTATTATTTCGTTATTAAATACCTAAAACAAAGATCATTATTTTATCGTCTTTTCTGTAATTTCATTCATCATTTAAGAATATTTGTTTATTAAACATATATAAATATTTCATTCTAAATTCTTTACTATTTCATTTGTTTCTCAATTTTTATCATACTCTAGTATTATACAGTAATGTTAGTTAATAATAATTGTAATAGAATCGAATATAATTTAGATCATGGTTGAGTTTTGATTAGGATATCTTGTCTACTAATTCAAATTTAAAACTCCTTATTTCAAATGAATACCTTAAATAAAGAATTTAAATTTAAATTAGGTACCTTGGAAAGGCTCATTATTTTCTTTTCTTGAGTCATAGTATATCAATTAATTACAAGCAGTAGATGATTAGTTGACAATTGCTTGATCGAATAAGGCAAAAAAAAGGCTCAACATTATGCATCAGTGGATTTCACAAGCTAGCTGTTAAATTGGGAATCGTTCAAGGGTTTTTAACTCTTCTGCAAAAATCATTTAAAAATAATAATATTGTCTGTTTTAAAAAATGCAAAGCAAAGGTTCTAGAATTGTTATATGATGTTTATATTAATAGTTTTGATGTTACGTTTATTTTTGTTACTATTTTATTTTCTGCTTTGAATTCAGGTTTTAGACATGATACAGATCAGAATGTTTATTAATACCGTATTAATAACCAAAAGGGAATAAATTATTGTCTAAGTAATTTATACAGAACAGAACGTTAAATAAATTTTTCATAACTTTGCATCCATTTCTTTTCTGAAATCCATATCTTTGATATCAGGATATTCATCGCCTAATCTCCAACTACAGTTTGCTGGGTCAAACCCATTACCATCTTTCCACTTCCACATTTTATTTAGTGTGGGATTTAACTTACCTTCTAATTTTTGGACAATATATTTACCAATATTTGGTAAAAACTTAAGTCCATGGCCTGAATCACCTGACGCAACATATAAATTATCAAACCCTGGTATTTTATCAATTATAAAATTTGAATCCTGTGTATCACCGACCCAGCAAATTTTTGAATCAATTAATTTGTGATTGGATAATTCAGGAACATATTTTAATAATATGCTTCTAACTTCACGTTCACCAGTTTTGGGAATTGTATCATCTGGATTTAAATTTTTGTATCTTGGTAATGAAATTTTACCATCTGGGGAATGTGGATTTGAGGTTAAGTTACATGCACCTGAACCCGGTAATGCAATTTTTAATAATTTAGTTTGTGGATCAGGTGGGAAAAAATAACCCATTTCAGCATCAAATAAAACAGGACAGTTTTTGAATTTTTCATACTCAGAGTCAGATAGTTTTATGAAAGTAACAAATAAACCAGTTGCAGATTGTTGATTTTGTAAATTGACTATACTTGCAGTGTTTGCACCCGATGAAACTATAATTTTATCTGCTGTTAATTTCAAGCCACTTTTTGTAACAATATAGGATTTACCATTAATTGTTTCAGCAGATTTTGCAAAACCATCATCACCGAACATAAATTTGACACCTAATTTTTTGGCTTCATTATAAACTGCAACCATTGCATTTGAAGAATGTGCCAAACCACCATATGGATTAAATTTTAACTGTTCGTCATCTCCTAATGAATTTTTTTCGAAATATTCAAAATTTTTAGCCAGTTCTTTCCCACCAATGTAATATTCGATATCTAAACCCTTTCCTAAACTTTGTAAGTTTTCAATACCTTTCTTTTCAAATTCTCTTCTGGCAACGAAATGAGCAGGTGTAATCATCACTCTACCACAATTGTTGTAGGTACCTTTATAAGTAGCATCATTTTTCCACATTTCGATTGCTTCAACACTTAAAGCAGTATATATTTCTTCATCATATTCAGCTCTAATAATCTTATTGTAATCACAGGCGGCAGACCAAGGAGACGGTGGTTCATAAACGTCAATTGCCGTCACTTTGTAACCTTTTTGCGCCAATTCCAACGAAGTAGCCAAACCAAATACACCACAACCTACTATTAAAACAGAAGTCATTATTTTTTCAGCATATTTGGTTTACAATAGTTACAACTATGACATTGGGGAATAATCATGTTTTTATAAGGTGGGCGGATAAGATTACCTTAACGGTATCTACGGGACTGTACATCTGGCAAGTGGATGCGCGCGCATCTAACCCCTGCTTTTATCTTTGGCCATTTTTGCTTACAAAGACGGCTATTATTATATACCATTAGTAAATGACCTATTATCTTTTGCGATAAGTCTAATTGGTTTTTTCTTTTTGACATGGGTGGAAGACATGCCTCAAAGAGCAGGACTGGTTGTGTTACTTGTAAAGGTAGAAAGAAAAAATGTGATGAAACAAAGCCAATTTGCAAAGTTTGTTCACGGCTAGGTTTACCATGTACATATAAGTCAAAGCTATACTGGCATGCACAGAATCAGCAAATGGTTTGTATACCAACAGCTAGATTTGAAAAAATTCATTTTATCAATTTCAGTGCTATTGATATAGGAGATGTTTCCAAAATTTACGATAACAACGAATTTGAAGAACTGCAAATAATTTCAGACGATGTATTATCAATAATTCGAAATGATCCAAATTATGGACCTCAAATAAGTGAACCCTTCCTTTTTAAATTATATACCGATGTGTTGAGTAGAACAAAATCTTTTGGTGATAGTAAATTCGTTGTTAATGATTTTATTCACATTGTTATACCGGGATGTAACAAATTCCCCGCATTATACAGTTCAGTTTTAGCATTGTCATCATTGAATTTGATCAAAACGGAATCAACTAAGGAACTGGAATTGCAAGATGTTCTTTTATTGAAAATTTATAATACTCTGTTTAGGAATTATAAAAATGATGCAATAAATTATTTGCATGATATTTTAGACGATTTTCATATTGATGCAGTGGAAATGCTAGAAGAATTGGTTGTTACAATCATATTATTATGTAACATTGAGATTACAAATAGGGGGAATAAAAATTGGATTAGATATTTATCTGAAGCTAGTTTAGTTTTTAGTGCATTGACTACGGAAAAAATCATCAAGAGTGATATCTTCAAATTTGCCTATAAATACTTTTCATTACGATATATTCTATTAATTACGACACTTGACAACGATTCATTAACCTGTTTTATTGCTTCTTCACCGTGGCCAGTTATACCTTCACTTTTTGAAGATAACGAAATTGAATCAATGTATGGATGTTCGCCCCAATTACTATTTATGATTTATGATATTACAATGCTAAGTTATAATTATGAAATGAAACGTATTGGATTACCTCAATTCATAAGCAAGATCTCCAAATGCTGGTATACTTTAAACTATGTAATTCAACTAGGTGGTGATAATTCTGACGAATTAATTATAAGCTCAAAAAGCTATTTATTTGCAATAAAAATTTTTATGTATACAATTTTGCTAAGAAATAGGTTAACTGAATATCTTAACGATGACTATGATTCAATATTACCAGAATTATGGACACTGTTGAACCAACTAAGTAAAAAGAAGAAATCCTTGTTTTTTCCAAACTGGTGTCTATTAATAATTACTACAACCAATATATTTGAAAAAAATGAAAGTGAAAGGGTTAAAGCATTGCAAATTTTTGACGTTTTTGATTTTAACTGGCCCTTAAGTAGTGTTGTGGAGATGAGAAAGGCTATTGTCGCCATATGGAAAGTACATGATTTACATGATGATTCAACACATTTTGATTATAGAAATGTGTTAAAAGATTATGGGTTTATGTTAGCGCTAACATAGGTATATAGAAACACTGTTTTTTTTTTGGTTATAACATAATCCTTGTATAGATATCGTAATATTAATAAACCTTACTGTTTAGTTATTGACATACTTGTTTGAGTTTATAATTATCCTTGAAGAAATGAACATTATTTCCTTGTTTTTTTTTGGTTATTTATGAACGGCGTTGCTACAAGATTGTTTAAAGGGGAAATCTTCAGAGATCTAAACCCAGCACTCACTAAGCTTATTGCCACCTATGGTATTGTCATTGCAAGCACTTATTCCCGCAGGATATTATCACTTAAAGTATACATATTCTGAATAACCATTTATCAATAGAAATTTTTTGGGGGTGGATATTCCGGCGGATTCGATTACCGTTTTTCAAAGAGAGATAAGATTTGCGTTTCGGCGCGTAGAGTTGCAATTTTTGTTTTCCAAAAAAACCGTCTTGTGAATCACTATGGAGTTTGGTATGACCAATTCCTCTTTATATAAATACCATCTATCTCTTCCATGATCCAGGGGATTCTGGAGATATGTATTCAGGAACTAAACTAAATGGTCTCTGTTGCTGAAGGGTCTAAGGAACTTAAAGACGACGTCTCTGTCAAAGTAGATGCAATTAATTCAGGATTAACTGCAATCTTATCTCTTAACGATGAAGTTAATAACATGGATATGCAGGACATGGATGAAGCTTATAAATATGTCAAGGGTGAAGACCTTAAAAATTTTGAATTTGATCCTGAATATGAAAAAAAGCTTTTGAGAAAGGTTGATTTATTTGTTATGCCAATGATTTGTGGTTTGATGGCTGTTCAAATGATGGATAAAACAACAAATTCGTATGCTGCTCTTATGGGTTTGAGAAGAGATTTGAATATGACTGCTAAAGAATATAGTTGGGTTGGTTCATCCTTTTACTTGGGTTACCTGGTGTTTGAATATCCTGCTAATCTATTGTTACAGAGATTGCCATTATCTAAAACTTTAGGTGCAGCAATTGTGATCTGGGGTATTGTCTTGATGTGCCATGCAGCTTGTAAGTCTGCAGCTACGTTTTTGTTATGCAGAACCTTGTTAGGTATTTTTGAAGGTTTTATGAACCCAGCTTATATTATTATTACATCCCAGTGGTATAGAAAGGATGAACAATTTATGAGAACTTGCTTATGGTATGGATTCCAAGGGCTAGGTACTTTGGTTGGTGCATCAATTGCCTATGGTTTACAAGTCCATAGGGGTGGCGCACATGAATTTGCATCTTGGAAAGTTTTCTATATTATTACAGGTTCAATTACTGTCTTTTTAGGTGTTGTGTCCGCTCTCCATATTCCTGACATCCCAGTTAAAGCATGGTTTTTAAACGAAAAGGATAAAATATATGCAATCGAAAGATCAAAGTCGAATTTACAAGGTTTTGGTAATAAAAAATTTAAGAAACACCAACTAATTGAAGCCTTCAAAGATCCTGCAACCTATTGTATTTTCATCTATGCCTTCTCTTATGCAATTCCAAATGGTGGTTTGAATAATTTTGGTTCAATTTTACTTAATGAAGATTTTGGATTTTCTTCAACACAGGCAATGCTAATGAACATGCCAGGTGGTGGTATTGATATAATTTTCCCACCACTTGTTGCTTTTATTTGTCATTATTGGGTTAAAGATTTCAAAATCATCTCTATGGTTATAATCAACTTATTATGTGTCATTGGTGCTGCACTATTAGCATTTACAAAACACAGAGGATCCATGTTAACAGGTTATTATCTCGTTTATATTTCAACCACTAATATGGCAGGTACAGCATCGATAGTTTCTTCGAATATTGCTGGTCATACGAAAAAAATTACTTTGAGTACAATTTTATTAGTTGGTTATTCTGTTGGTAATATGGTTGGTCCTCAAACTTTCAGGGCAAATCAAGCACCTGGATATGCTGGTGCAAAGACAGCGATGTTAGCTGCTTACGTTGCTGGTGCAATTGCATTATTTGGCATGTATGTTATTTACAGAAGAAGAAATCACAAAAGGCAAGCAGTGAAAGAACAAGCGGATGAAGCTATCGAGGATACTGATAGATTAGCATTTGCAGATTTAACGGATTTACAAAATCCTGAATTCATTTATGAATTGTAGGTAGGAAGGTACCCCAGAGAGTACTTTGTTTATTTTATAAATACTTTTATTTTTGTTTTAGTTTTTGTTTTATAACACACCAGTTAGCTCTTTTAAATTTTAATCATTAAAGAACCGCATTGGCATCTTTCCGCTGTAGTATCACAAATTTACTGTTTAGTTGTTATATAAATTGGGACAAGCAGTGTTATCATGACCATGTACTGTATCGGCTTTAGCTAGAATAACTCCACAAGAAGTGGCAGAAAATCGCGGGTGTGAGCAAATCTTAAAATCTGGTCGTGCTGAGATAATGAATCAAAATTAAAAATCGAAACCAGAAATTAGAGAGAAGGAAATTATGGTGATTCATCCATTAGACACGTTATTAAGAGGTTAATAACAACAACAACAACGTAACAACGCAACAGCACATAAGAACACAGCAAAAATGGAGGAAATTTTTGATTTTGAGACCACCACGATATCCAGGAATAATCACATAAATGATGGAGGGCCCATGAACTTGAATTCATTTACACATCTGGTTAATGACGATTTAAATCACTTCGAACACACCGGCAACAATAACGACGATGACTTTAAAAGCTTAGAGAATAGCGATAAGATTATTGAATATTTGAATAATGGTGAACTGAATGATGAAGAGTTATATGATAAATACATACCTACAGATAATTCACTGGTGAATGAATATTTGAAGAATTTAAAACTTGAAGAAAAGGAAAATGAAGAGAGTGGAGCCAGTGATATCAATATGAAATCTAAACACTTTGTACAAAGTGAACATGATTATGAAAAAATACGATTTTGTAAGAGTATTATTGGTATTTTTGTACCACCCGAAAATTTTGCCGTTGTTTGCAAGGGAATCTATAGATCATCGTTCCCCAGAATTGAAAATTTTGAATATCTGAAAACTCTTAAATTAAAATCAATTCTATGTTTGATTCCAGAAGAATATCCAATTGAAAATATTAAATTTAATGAATTGAATAAAATAACAGTTCACCAAATCGGGTTAAATGGTAATAAAGAACCATTTGTTAAAATTAAACCAGAGTTAGTTACACAGGCTTTAAAAATATTAGTCAATCCCGAAAACCATCCAATTTTAATCCATTGTAATAGAGGTAAACATAGAACTGGTTGTGTTGTTGGCTGTATTCGTAAATTACAAAATTGGTCATACTCAATGATTTTTGACGAATATAGAAGATTTGCATATCCAAAGGAAAGACCATTAGACCAGCAATTTATTGAAATGTTCGATAGTCAAGAAGTCGAAGAATATGCAAGTAAGGCTTTATTATTACCAATGAAATGGTGATAATTAACTAGGTAAATATAAAACGTTTTTTTATAAAAAATTAAAATACTTTGCACCATATAATGCTGTATTTACTAAACTAAAGGAAACCAAAGCCTTTGGATAGATTTTCAGATTCCATAAAGACTTTTTGAAGTTTGTGCATGTGTAAAGTAAACTCCAAACACTTATGACCGCAGCACCATTGACTGGGTCATTGTCGTAACACATAAATCCACCAAGTCCAACAAATGAAGAAAATAATAAAACTTGTGCATTTGATGGGTATGGAGTTATAGCTCTTGAAGATTTAAACAAGCCGGTACTTGTTGTAGTACTCGATTGGATTAAAATTGGAGGTGGTTTTACAGCAATTGATGCCAATAATGCTGAAGAAAATGCCCATGCTGGGAATGGAGATAACCCCCATTGGGAAATTAAAGATTTTGTAGACGATGGAAGAGAAGTTGATGGTGCTGATATTCCCGGTGCAGATATAGCCATTACTGTTGCCCAATTGATTATAGAATAAAGGAAGAAGATAAAAGAATTGTGCCGAGAACAAGAACAACCACAAGGCTCAAGATAATAAAAAAAGAAAGCTTAAAAAACAACCTTCACATCATCAAATTATAAAAAGAATGATCATGTTCCGCAAATTTTCTATTTGAGCTTTTCTTAGGGGATAGGCAAAAAATTAAGGGGGAAAAAACGCCGAATCGATAAGTCGAATTAACAACTATAAAACTAATATACACTGAGAATAAATATAAATACTTAAACTTAAGATCTTTCACCTCTTAATCTTCTTGCTAATTGGATATCCTTCTTTTGGATGGTAACTCTCTTAGCGTGGATTGCACATAAGTTGGTATCTTCGAATAAGGAAACAAGGTAAGCTTCAACAGATTCTTGTAATGCACCAATAGCAGAAGATTGGAATCTTAAATCGGTCTTGAAATCTTGAGCAATTTCTCTGACTAATCTTTGGAAAGGTAATTTTCTGATTAATAATTCAGTAGACTTTTGGAATCTTCTAATTTCTCTTAAAGCAACAGTACCTGGCTTATATCTGTGAGGTTTCTTAACACCACCGGAAGCTGGTGCTGATTTTCTTGCAGCCTTGGATGCTAATTGTTTTCTTGGTGCCTTACCACCAGTAGATTTTCTTGCGGTTTGCTTGGTTCTAGCCATTGTGTGATGATAATAGTAAGAAGAATTTAATAGAGATGATCAACTTATTCATAAGTGGAAAATGTTATTCTTTTATAATAACGCGAGGGATAAAGGAAAAACAAAAAAACAAAAGAAAAACAATACAACAACCGGGTCATCCGTGCTGACAGTTACACGCTGTGCGTAAATTTCAGCACATGCAGCACCTGTGTAATTTCTGGGCCGGCCTACAATTTACATGCGCACTGCATGTGCTGAGATTTACTCAGAGTGTGTAACTGTCAGCACGACAATCGGCATCATTCGTTAGCAGAGGTATAAAGAGTGAATGGTTTCCCACTCTGATATTCCAGTTCTCATATCGTTGCCTTGTTTCTTTAGATAACAAATAATTTAAATATCCAATACAACAATGTCAGGTAGAGGAAAAGGTGGAAAAGGTTTAGGTAAAGGTGGTGCAAAGAGACACAGAAAGATTCTTAGAGATAACATCCAAGGTATTACCAAGCCAGCAATCAGAAGATTAGCTAGAAGAGGTGGTGTTAAGAGAATTTCTGCATTAATCTACGAAGAAGTCAGAGCTGTCTTAAAGACCTTCTTAGAAAACGTCATCAGAGACGCAGTTACTTATACCGAACACGCAAAGAGAAAGACTGTTACCTCATTAGATGTTGTTTATGCATTAAAGAGACAAGGTAGAACCCTTTATGGTTTCGGTGGTTAATTTATTTAATCGTCTTCTATAGTTTATAATAATTTTGTATATTAGCAATCATCAATTCGAACGAAAGGAAAAATGAAATGAGCGAGTAAATTTATTGAGAATGAATATTTATTTATCGACTTATTTATTTGCCCACTTAGGTGAACGCGTGACCAGAATTTAAGAAATCGATCAATCAATTTTGCTTACTAATCTAATTAAGTTGTAAAGATGTTGTTATTATCGTAATCTTAGGTAGGAATATAATCTATTATTGCAATCAATACAAAAGGAAATAAATATGTATATAAATTAAATTAAGTTAAATAAATAAATGAACCAATAAGTCGAGCAAATTTAAGCACCTAATTCAGAGGCTAATCTCTTTGCAACAGCTTCAATGAATTCACCAGTTGTAACATATGAAGATCTGTCAGTTTCACCTCTTGCAAGAGCTAAATCCTTGGTCATAACACCATCAACTCTAACAGTGTCAATGGTTGCCTTTTCTAAAGTTTCAGCAAACTTGACGACAGCTGGGGTTTCATCTAATTCACCTCTCTTGAGTAAACCTCTGGTCCATGCGAAAATTGAAGCAATGGAGTTGGTTGAGGTTTCCTTACCTTGTTGATGTTGTCTGTAATGTCTAGTAACAGTACCGTGTGCTGCTTCAGCTTCAAAAGACTTACCATCAGCAGAGACAAGGACAGAGGTCATTAAACCTAATGAACCGAAACCTTGAGCAACAATATCAGATTCAACATCACCATCATAGTTCTTCATTGCAATGATATAACCACCCTTGGATTTAACCATTTGAGCAACCATATCATCAATTAATCTGTGTTCGTACCAGATACCTAATTCTTCGAATTTGGTCTTATATTGTTCATTGTACATTTTTTCAAAGGTATCCTTGAATAAGCCATCGTATTTCTTTAAGATGGTGTTCTTAGTTGACATGTATAAAGGTAATTTTCTTGAAAGTGCTAATTCAAATGAAGCCTTTGCAAAACCTAAAATAGATTCTTCAGTGTTATACATTGCTAAAGCACAACCCTTACCGTCATAGTTATAAACAGGAACTTCAATGGTTTCAGAACCATCCTTTGGAGTGAAGACAATCTTTAATTCACCACCACATTCTGGGGTGACAATGTTTTGACATTTATATTGATCACCGAATGCGTGTCTACCAATAACAATAGGCTTTTCCCAGTGTTGAATAATTCTTGGAATATTTTCAATAATAATTGGTTCTCTGAAAACGGTACCACCAAGGATGTTTCTAATAGTACCATTTGGAGATAACCACATTTTCTTTAAACCAAATTCTTCAACTCTTGCTTCATCTGGGGTGATGGTTGCACACTTAACTGCAACACCGTATTTCTTGGTTGCATTTGCAGAGTCAACAGTAACTTTGTCATCGGTCTTGTCTCTGTATTCAATACCTAAATCGTAATAATCTAAATCAATGTCTAAAAATGGTAAGATTAATTGATCCTTGATCATTTGCCAGATAATTCTGGTCATTTCATCACCGTCCATTTCGACGACTGGGGTCTTAACCTTAATTTTTTCAAAAGCCATTTTTGTTAGTTAGGATGTCTACTGAGAGAGATATACAAACAGAAAGAAAAAAAGAAAGAGAAGGAGGAAGCAAGGCAAAAGCAGAAAAAAGAACAGTACAGAAGAAATTGGAAAACACAACAAGGTGCTGAGCTTTTAACGTCAGAACTTCGACGAATCGACAAACCGACATTCACACATTCACCGGTTCAGGTGGCGACACCCAACCATAACCAGATGAAATCGAAAGCGGCAAAGGAGAACGAAAAAATGCGGCTGCCGACCTCCGAAGGCGGGAATGTGTGATAACGGGCGGGGACTCCGATCCGGAATATTGTGCCTCCTTACGGTTTTTTCACCCTTTCCCAGGAATCCCCAGTAGTCATTCCACCGTTTCCCACACTACTTCGGCGCGGTGTCCTCCGCTGGGAAAAAAGCTGCAAGAACCCACAGGGAGTGTCTTCCCACCAACAAATGCCCCATCTTTTGGACAACGACCTCTTTCAACACACAGACACCCTTAAGGCCTTCGTGAGCAGCTATGCCGCCGAACACGGGTTCCCCATCGCCATCACCCACTCCAACTGCCGATCAATTACTTGGAAATGCCGGGCCGTTGGCACCAGCCCCTGTCCCTTCACAATCCGAGGCACGTTTTCTCATCGAAATGGGAAATGGAAATTATCCACAATGAACAGCGAACATACAGATCATGGCACAGTCACGTGTGCCCGCGCGCGTGCACGTGACGCCCACATCATCCACCTGTGCACCGAGATGAAAATGAAACCCCGTTTCATTCTCCAGCGAGTTAGGCTCGACTTTCCCGATCAGGGCACCAGCATATTGCATGTCTACAGTACACTCAGAAATTACCGAAAAAGGCAAAAACGAATATAATAGTTTGGTTGTTACACTTCTCTACATTCTTTTTGCTATTATACGTACATTCGTTTCTGGATACAATGATATCTCTGATGCTTAATCCTCTCCATCTAAATTGACATCCGTGGTGTCCCATCAGGGAGATATTTTGCAATTTGATTCCAATTTTTATTCTTGCTTTAGTCTATATAATAATTTATCGTCTTCAGCTAACCACGATTTGCCACCTCTCTTTGTACACCAATTGATATATTTTAATTTACTAGATACTAAAATACTTGGTTTCTTCATCTCACTTCTTATTACCCGAACAGGTGAATGATAGTTCTCATTTTGGGTTTTTACTCCCGATGGTCTTGAATTGTGCCTTGGTATTAAAATTAGTTGGATTGATTGTGGGTGGATTCCTGAACTTCGTATCTCTGTGATTATATTTTCTTTTTCAGTTTGAACATTCTTGTTGTTCTTTATCGTGAAATTATGTATCTGATTTTGTAAATTAGTGTAGGGATGCTACTGGTTGCAAGAGTAGTGGTGAATGATAGTTTGTCAGTTTGTCATAATACATGTAATAATATCCTAGCATCAGGTTAACGCCTAAGATACAAGCTAAATTGCAACAAGTATTGGGAAAAAAGGTTATGTTATGCAAGAAATAATTTCGAAATATGGAGCAAGATTAAATATTTAAATATAGAACATCGAACCTTTGTGACGATCTTAGGGAAGATAAAACCCACAATTAGCTTCCCCAGTTTGTTTTAAATTCGTCCAGAGCAACGATGTGACACTGAATAGCAGATATATGTTATATTATTTGTACCGTTGTGGACACTTACAAGGCACTTGGTACTTCAATATTCTTAGTCTGTCCTTTGTTACCCTTTTTTTCATTACGTTTGGAGATATATTTAATATATAAAAATTCAAGGCTTGAAATATACGTATTACTTCAAAGTCTAAATCGCCAAATATTTTCAGCTGTAGGCAATTTCGATGATGTTAGAAATAAAACCGAATAGAAATCGAAAAAATTGGTACTGGAAATCGCTATGCAGACATGGCTTTAAACTTCGTCATTCTGACGATCCCTAATGGCTTTGTCATGACGTGATATTTGACTGTATATTTAACCGCTTACACACCGAGACATCCTATTGTCTATTAGACTTCAAACAACAAGCTCCTACTCCGCACCTAGAAGGAATTCTGCAATGTATTTTTTTGAACACGGTAACTTTTTGCAACTTTTTGCTATAATAATAATTCACAATTTTTTTCGCAAAGTCTGTGCAGTTTTTTGCATGGAACCTCCAATTCTGCTCTATTTTGCTAGCCAGTCGAAACTTTTCATATAATATCTAATATCCACTAAACTTTCTGTATTCTCCAGTTATTAACTCCAATTGCCTCAGATACAGCACGCGAATATATGCAGAAGCGCTACCAATCCTAGTAAAGCCGATCAGACAAGTTAATTGTTTCAAGTAATTATTGACCTTAGCGCTAAATTTTCATCCAAAGTGGTAAATTTCCCTCATATAGCCTCATCTTTAGCATCATCATAAAACATATTTAGCCTAATTAAATTACTATAACTTCATATACGTTCCCTGCATGTGTTTACGGCGTTAGTTAAGTTTGCATGCAATCAAAATTGGCAAACGCAGGGAGAGGGGCAGATACGCAGGGTTCAAGACATGATGTAAAAAATAAAACCAAATAGTTTTGTTAATATTTTACTGCAATTCGACAGCATTAATCAACTCCTTGGGATTTTTAAACCGTCGGTATTGCCATTGGTCATAACTATAAGTACGGTGATGATTATCCGACCTTCAACTGACTTTTTTTTGGAAAAATTACCCTTCAACCAAACCTTTACTTCTTTTGAGCTCGTTCAAGCTACGAATTTTTCTTCATTAGTGAGCGAATTTCCCCACAAATTTTCTTCTGTGTGCGGTCGATCGACGCATGAGCGGATCGGCGGATCGGCGTATCTACCTTCCCAATTAGGCAGGTGAGGATTTTTCCCAATAAGGAAGGAAAGTTCCAGTGGACTGCCCCATGTAATAGTAGGCCCTATTTTTTCTGTTCCATCTAACAAAATTTTTCACTTTGACATGTTGAACTATGCTACATATTGATTTTGATTTTACTATAAAATAATGGTTTTGCGACTTTTTTCCTCTGTAGGAAGAATATTCACCTAAGTTTCTTTCCGATTGGTATCGATAAAAGTATGGTTTCCACCCTTTCTAATGTTTTAGCTACCATAGGAACGGTATGCTGGTGTATTCAACTTATACCACAATGTATTCATAATTATAAAGTCAAGAATACTGAAGGGTTCCCTGAGTTAATGGCACTTCTTTGGTGTCTTTGTGCTCCGTTTTTTGCTGTTTTTATGATTTCAACAGATGCATCGATTCCATTAATGATACAGCCTCATTTATTTGGATTTTTTTGTACAGTTGTTTATATTCAAATAATGTACTATCCACCGGTTCAAAGACCTATAAAACAAATCGTTTTACGTGCTGGTGGATTCATTCTTTTTCAAGTTGTTTTAGAGGTTGCTTCAATTATACCATTGAGAAATTTATATATTAATCATGATGTTAAATGGCCACCTTTAATTTATGGTATTATTGCCACAATTGTTTTAGCGATTGGTTTGATACCTCCATATTTTGAATTGTGGAGCAGAAACGGTAGAGTTATTGGAATTAATTTTTTGTTTTTATTGTTAGATTTATCGGGTGCTGTTTTTTCTTTAGCTTCTGTTGCTGTTGAAAAAGGTAATATTGATATTATGAGTTTAGTTTTATATATCGTTTGTGCTGCTTTAGAAACTGGTATATTTGCATCTCATTTTGTTTGGTTAATTAGATTCAAGTTATTTAAGAGAATGTTTATTAGCGATGAAGAATCTCAAACTAGTGATGGTATTGATGAGAATGATAAAAATGAAGTTGTCGAAGTTACAAATAATCTTGATTATGAAATTACGAATTTTGAAGAAAAACCGGAATTTGCAGATTCTGAAAATTATATAGATGCCCACACTAAAAATAAGAAGGATGCTTATGATGACAATTATGACCTAGAAGATAATGATGATCTCACAACATCAAAAACATTAACTTAATAAATGGACTACGTAGCAAATAACATGTTATTGTGAAACTCTTATCTAAAAAAAAACTTTATAGAAGGTCAGGTGTATTTTTATTGTATATGGTTTATAAATTTAATAATAATAATAGAAATTTTTAATAATACCAACTGTAATAGTAATAGTAATAATAATAATAATAATAATAATAATAATAATAATAATAATATATTGAAGAATAAATAGGATTGTATTTGTTTCCAAATTAAATAAATAAGCTATAACTATATAACAGTGCCACTAACTAACATGCATCAGGTTGTTCTGCAATAAAATCAACAGCTTGACCAACGGTCTTAATTTCATCAGCTTCCTTATCAGGTATGAGAATGGAAAATTCATATTCTAATTCCATAACAACTTCAACAATATCAAAAGAATCGTAACCTAAATCTTTTGAGAATGAAGTTTCATTTGTAATTGTGACACCTTCAGCTGTTTTACTATATGATTCTAATAATTCTATAACTCTCTCGGTGATGATTTCCTTTGTTAATTCTGGTGCATGACTGTAAAATCTTACTTGGTTATTATAAGTCTTGTTATTTATGAATAAATTGTTAGAGACAGATTTAATTGCAAATCTGGAAGTGGATTGTGATAAAGCAGTTCTTGAAACAGCTCTTGAAGCGGAAACGAGTGATCTGAACATTGTGATGGTATGGTAATAAGATAAATATAACTATCAATATATAACTATCAATATATAACTTCTTATACCTCTATAACTTCCTTAATTCATGTTGAACTGATTCCCCTCACAGAAAGTTGAAAACCAAATGAAATGTAGCAATCCGGGTAAGTTTATTTTAAGTTTTGCGTCGATCGCCTCGATTTTTCATTTTCCCATAGTTCCCAGCTTTTTTCGTTCATGATTTTTCAAATAATAGTTTTGTGTTGAAGATATAGCATAGTTTTTAATTGTTTCAAGAAACCAAATAGCACCATGTTTAGAGCATTCACGATACAGCGTTCTGCTGCACAGGCTGTTAAAGCTTCCACTTCAACCCTTATTGCTCCAAAATTATCCATAAACAAGGCTTTCATTAACTTGAATAATCCAGCATCTACGACTTCTTGTATAAATAACATTTTACAATTAAATCAACAAAGAAATGCAACCTTAAATCAAATTAGAAAAGGTCGTGGTCTGATCACTAGAAAAGATAGACCAACCAAATCACCACATTTAGAAAACTGTCCAATAAAAAAGGGTGTTGTTTTAAGAGTTATGATTTTAAAGCCAAAAAAGCCAAACTCAGCTCAAAGAAAAGCAGTCAGAGTTAGATTAACAAATGGTGAAGTTGTTTCCGCTTATATTCCTGGTATAGGACATAACTGCCAAGAACATTCAGTTGTTTATGTTAGAGGTGGTAGATCTCAAGATTTACCTGGTGTTAAATACCATTTAGTTAGAGGTGCAATGGATTTATCCGGTGTTGCAAATAGAGCAACTTCAAGATCCAAATATGGTGCAAAGAAACCACAAGCTAAGGAATAATTCTAAAAGCTAGTTACTTGTAAATATATGTCTATATTTTTTATATAAGTTTTAAATATTTTTTAAACATTCTTCATAAATTGCTTTTTCATTATCTGATAAATCTAATTTAAAGATATCTGTATTTTCTTCATCCATAATTTCATCATTATCAGTCTCTTTCATGAATTTAATATCAACGATTGATTTGTCATTTCTATTAATTTGTTGACCTGAATAAACAATCTTTTTGAACCATTTAAACTCGTTATCTCCAAACACAAATGTAATTGCATTACCAAAATTACCGGCTCTCGCAGTTCTACCTATTCTATGAATATATTCCTTTGTTGAATTTGGTAAATCATAATTGATAACAAATTTAATTGATGTTAAGTTAATACCTCTACTTAATAAATCTGTACAAATTAAGATACCACCGTTTTCATCAAAGTTCTTCAAAATTTTAATTCTATCTTGATTATCCATCATTGAATTTATGCATCCAATATTTAGGCCAAAATTAAATCTGGTGTTTAAATCATTTAATAATTTATTTAAGTTGATTGTGGATTCATTAGATTTTGTGAAAATTAAGCCAAAATTATTAAATTTATTATGATCTTTATCAGTCCAACTGTTAAGAAAACGAAATAAAATTAATGGTTTGAAGTATGATAGCTTTACACTTACTTTCAATAGTTTTTCATCCAACGATTTTGGTAATTGATATAATTCGTTTGTATTATTTGTATTAACAATCACCAATCTTGGTTTGAATAATCTTAAATGTGTTAATTTCTCACTATTTGTAGTCAATGTTGCACTCAAAACAATTTTAATACATCTCAATTTAAAGGTAGTAACTATACTATCATTACTATTGTGTAAACTTTCAATTTTATTCATTAGCAAATCACACCAATCCTGGAAATTCTGATTTAATAATCTATCTGCTTCATCAACGATTAAAAATCTTAATGATTTTAAATCGACATATTCTAAATGTTCGACCAATCTACCAGGTGTTGTAATCAAAATGTCCACTAGATTTGATTTGATTTTATTCTTTTCTTCAAAAAGGTTGGAATCACCACCACTTTTTAACGCCATGACATTTATATCTTTGCCCTTAGTCAATTTCAATGTATCCGAGTATACTTGCTGGGCTAAAGGTTTTGTTGGTACAATTATAATACATTGGATACCTGAATCTTTAATTTTTATTGTGGATGTTTTATCATCTCCACTTATATATTGAACAATTGGAATTAAATATGAAAGTGTTTTACCTGATCCTGTTGCCGCATTAATTAAGTAATCACCTCGTGGGGTAGGATCCAACTTTCCACGATTTATATCTTTCAACAATTCTTGAATTAAAGTAATTTGAACCGAAAAGGCATTTTCAATATTAAACTCACTTTTTAAATTTTTCAAAATACTTGAATCGATGGAAGGATTAAATTCATCAAATGGTTTTGATAAATTTGAATCATAAAATGCTGGTTTTGTAAGCCAATCTAAGTTTTGATTCTTATATATCTGTGAATATAATTGTTTGTCTTTCGGTAATTTTAATTGTGGTAATGGTGCAACATCCTTTGATTCAATTTTTTCTTCTTCAACTTCTTCTTCAATTGATAAATCTGATTGTTCATTCATCACTTTTCTAAATCTTGATAAAACTGCATTATGTGCATTGTTTATCTCTATATCATTATCTGGTATCAGTTCTGGTTTTGATTCGTGTGAATTTGATTTTGATTCACTTTCTGCTTCACTTTCTGCTTCACTTTCTGCTTCACTTTCTGATTCACTTTCTGATTCACTTTCTGATTCACTTTCTGACTCAGCACGTTTTCTTTTTAATGTAGTTTCTTCGTTAGTTTCGTCTTTATCTTCAGGCTCATCAACGTCATTCATTACAATGTCTTCATCAACTTCATTTACTTTATCTTTGACATCTTCAATTTGATTTTTCTTTTCTTTATTTTTCAGCCTATTTAATATTCTTTGTCTTTTTTCGGCAGAACTTTCCGAATTGTTATTATCTGTAACCCTAGCAGTAGGATCAAATCTAGCAGCAAACATTATTTATGATGGCCAATTCTGGTTATCAAATACAAGCCATTCTTCTTATTAAAATTGAAAAATTTGTGAATTCAAAAAAAAAAAAATACTTCCTTTTCGAGGTGCGTGCATCTGTATTAGATGGATTAACTGTATAGAACGTTTGGTACTCTGATAATGCTTTGACAAATCCAAACACCGTAATCCATAGAATAAAGATAATACCTACAGCACCCTAATCGATCTGCGCTTTATGTTGATATGCTCGGCTTACGGATATATTATACCTGATGAAGCAAATAATTCTGCCACCTAGAAAAGTCTGGATAAGGTATTCGATGTACCAAGGTACATCTCACCCACTTATGACCAGATTTAGGTAGTGTTCAATCAAACTGGCAATGGTAGGAGAAGCATGGTTCCAGTTGGTCTCAGACTACATAGGTACGCCTTGACTAACGGCACGGTCCATTATTCGCCTTTGTCATCTGATGAACTGGTTGGTGCGTCGAAGGTAATACCTGGGACCAAGTGACGGCGGGCTACATGGCAAGATATCATTATGATATGTATGCGGCTAGCATTCAGAGAAATGACGGTGATGATCCGGGGGTAACGAGCTTAGTTTAGTTTTGGGAGGGGGCTGATCAAGGCGAAACTTATACCAGAACTTTGGGAAGATTGTTCAGCAAAGTGAGTCGGATTGACCTAGTGGTAAGCCTGTCCGCATTTTGGCGAATAGACAGTCCATCCATCAACACTATTTCCTTTAGTACCAAATGATTTACTAATATACAGTTTATATAATTTTTTATTTATTGCAGAACACCGTATTAATCTAAAACCTCAGAAACGGTGACTGGAGATTTTTTGACTTCATTTGTGCTAACCCCACTATTTTCTTGAGACATCTCTTGACTATCTTGTTGAGTGTATTGTTGCAAAGATTCAATTTCTCTTTGTAATCTAATAACTTCCTTTTGAAACTTCTTACCATAGAAATCAACATAATAAGTGGCTCCATTATAAGCAGAATAAAAGAAAATAAATGATACAAATATTCCACAAAATGTTTTATATTTATACAACAAAGGACATAACGACATTGTAATCAATTGATAAAAATATTGGATAACTGTAAATGCAACAACTGGTAATGGCTCCGGTAATGAATTGACAAATTTACCGATCAGCTTTTTGGCAAATGCTTTACGCAGATATTCAAATGATGTAGCTCTACCATTTTTAATTTTTTCAGCTCTTTTAATTGTTATGAAATAATGATAACTTAATTGCCAAATAACATAATAAAAAGATGTATGTAAAATACCATACATTATATTCCAATTTTCTAATTTAACTGAGCCACTAAATCTTGCAACCTTATACTCATATGGTAATTGGTGCGTTATAACATACATGATAACACCTGGTAAGACATGAATAAAGGTAGATGTCAATTTTTCAATATTATGAAGAACTAATTTATTTCTCCAAGTTATAACTGCAAATGATAATGTACCCCATGAAAATGAACAACATGAAATATATAACATTTGAGAATTTGGATAAATCCAAATATAAATTAGTAATAAATAATTGACGTAATAACATAGATCTGCTAAGAAATAACCATAACCAATTTTATAATATGTAATTAATCTTACTGGCATTAAAATAACAAATATAACTGAATATAAAACATGAACATATTCCGGATGCTTACCAATCAAAAAACCAAAGAAAAAAATCAAATAGACAGAAATGGAGAAAAATATCTTTTCAGTATTTGAAGCCTCCTGAGTTTTCTCAATTCTTTTATAAACTTGATCAATTTTTAAAAGTAAGAATTTTTTGATTTCTTTCAAATCTTCATTTTTGACATTTACATTCACCCTACTTTTAACAGACTTTTTTTTTTCGTTATAATAATTTTTGACCCAATTACGTGTATTTCCTAAATTTAATGCACCGGGTTCTAACAAATCTAAAAATGAGATACCTTCTAATGATGGAGTTTTTGAAAAAACTGAGGCTGGTGTTCGTATTGTACCCTCACTGTTTATCGATGATAAGGACGCATTATCTTCATCCATTCTCCTAAGTGGTCTACTCCCTGGGGGTGTTTTATCTGAATTCATTAATGTATAAAAAAGTTATCCTAAACTAATCCAGAACTATACAGCACATGGTCATAAGCTTTCACAAATAAGCAAAATTCTATTGATTCACGTTTAATTAATAAATTAATCGAGCCCTCATTCTGGGGTAGCATGTGAAAATTGAAATCCAATTGCCCACGCGACATTTGTTTTGTTGTGTTTGCAACATGTAGCTGCGATTTCACTTTTCAGATTTTGCACAAGTTTTCATTTCACTCTGGAATCCGATAGAATAACTCTAGAGCCATATGCCTCATAATACCCTGTTGACGTTACAATGGCCATTACACGAAGCAGAACAATACCAAAAGTGGTAAAGAAAGAACAACCACATCATGATATAAATCAAAAAAAAATGACTGAAAAAGAAGGAAAAAAAGTCATAAAACCTATCAAAAGTCTAAAATCAAACAATATTAAAATATCTAAGGTCAACAACTCGTTTCCTAAAAAAGTTCCTAAACGACAAATAGAACGGAAATTAAAGAAGGATGATTCTGATAAATTATCTAGTCCAAATACCGATGATCGTAGTGATTCACAAATTAAAAAATTACCTGCTTACAAAATTGAACAATTACAAAGACTACAACGATTAATTGACATGTCTGAAGTTGCAAGGCCTAGAGGACCTATAACATTAAAAGACTTTAAATCCAAAAAGACGGATGATTCAACCAGTATTAACGTAATTTTAGATAAATCCAATAAAAATAAGATAAGTAATGTTACAAGTTATAATCCAATACGGCAGAAACTGTTGGAAAATAAACTGACACATGATGAGAAGAAGAAAGTTACTGACAAATATGATAAACTGTCAAAATATAAGAACGTTAAAGTGCCTAGTCTTTCAGAGGATTTGATCTTAAAAGAAGTTTTAAATGAGATAAGTGAAAAAAATGCGGACGCAAGATTTTGGAATTATTATGGCAAGCAAATCGGAGGTGATTTATTTGGAAATCCTGAACTTTCGATGAACGAAAAGAATTTGAATTTACTTGAAATCAGTGAAGCTCAAAGAGAAAATCTGATGAACCAGAAATTGAACAATGTTGAATCACTGTATGCAGCTAATGATGACATAGATAAGGGAAATGAATTCAAAAGAATGGATATAAACAAAGCTACAAATCATACTGACTTAAATAATATATTAAAAAATTTAAATTCAAACTTAGATACAAAAGTTAATGAAGACATTGCATTTGACGGTCTGAAATTGGAAGATTATACAACAGTTAGAAATTTCGGAAATAGTAAAGTTTAGCATTCAACTCAAATTATATAAAGGATTCATATAGATTTAATCTACGTACTGATTATCGTTGATGTAATGTATTGTCGCTTTCTCTTTGATAATCGTTGTTAATGATTGGGTTTATTGTTTCTTCTTCATAATTGATAAGATCAACATCTCTATTTATATCATTACTAACGTCGATAATATCATGTAGCTCCTCAACTAACTGTGGGGTATCTTCAATTTGTTGTTGTGGTTGCTCTTGTTCTCCTCCTTCTCCTTCTCTGATTTGCCCATCCCTTTCCCCTTCCTCCTCGATACCTTCCTTTTGATCACCTTTTATTAATTTCCAATCCCATATCGGAGTAAATGGAGATTGACAATTATTTAATACGGGTATCATTTCATTAATAAACCAATATAAATGGCCAATTATGATCCCAGCTATTTCAATTAACCAAAGTTTTCTGTCTCTTGGGCCCAAGAGTGCCATTTTAAAAATAAATGATAGCCAAGGCAACCAGGATGTTTTAACGGCAATAAATAAAAATAAACCTTCAGCCTGTGTATTATTCTTAGTCCAAATATACAATAAAGTTTCTTTGAATGTTTGGCCAATCATTGGTAAATTAATTATAGCTAATGAATAAATATTGATTAATATAACTAAAATAAGTATCATCCACAAAAAATTTCGTGATGAATTAATTGAGGTTTCAAGCCAATTCGAATAGCTTGAAAAAAAAAACAGCTTCATACAAAAATCAAAGGAAAATTTCCCATTGTAGATCAAATTTAATGGTATTTTCCATAATTGCCTGATTGATAAAATATCTGGTTTGTTAAACGCAAAATCGGATATTTTGATATAACCTAGAGCCTCAGTAAGTGATAATACAACAGACGATATTACATATGCTCGCGTAACTGGTGGTGCTGCTTGTAACCATTGTAGAGGCATTCCTTCCATTTTTGAAGTGTATTAAATTGTTATCTGGATAATAAATAAAGTATGTCTAATGTATTTGGAACTGAACAAGTGTACTTACTATTTCTGATTTACGTAATTAGATTCCGATTTTTTATTTTTCATTTGTAAAGGCTGAGGGCGAAACATGCTGAAATTTTCCAGATTTTTCTTCATGGGGCTCATGGTTCCACCCGGTCGTTGTAAATTGTGTACAGTTATCTAGAGGTGGCTAAATGGGCAGCAAGAGTGGATTTGATACTGAGATTTTGCTTAAGCCATATACATATTTAAGAGAAAACACTCGTGGAAAAGGGTTTAGAAACCAAATCTTGGCTGTTTTCAATCTTTATTTCGGATTATCACACGATGAACTTTCCATTGTTCAAGAGTTTATTGATATATTACATACTTCAAGCTTACTTGTTGATGATGTGGAAGATGATGGAAAGGTAAGAAGGGGGAAAGTATGTGCACATCGAATTTATGGGATTGCAAATACTATTAATGCAGGTAATCTGATGTACTTCAAAGCATGGGAGAAATTACAGTTATTAAATAATAATGATAATAATGGTGAATTAAGTAAGATATTTGTTAATAGCATGGTTAAATTACATACAGGACAGGGGATGGAGATTTATTGGCGTGACAATGAAAAATGTCCAAGTGAAAAGGAATATTTATCGATGGTTATCGGTAAAACTGGGGAATTGTTTAAACTCGGTGTTAATATAATGGGACATGTGAGCAATAAAAGGAATTGTACAGTCACTGATAAGTTAAATGAATACTGCGAAATATTAGGAATGATATATCAAATCAAGAATGATCTAAATGATCTTGAATTGCACGGTAAATTAGAGGAAGATTTTGGACATGATTTAGATGAAGGTAAATATTCATTCCCAATCTTGTACTGTATCAATGAAAAGAATGCAACTTTCAAAAACGTGAAAAGTTTGGGAAAGATGACGCAGAAACAGAAGTTGGCAGTTATTGATCAAATTGTAACCTTGGGAGGCGTTTCCTATGCATCAGAACGATTGCAACAACTTACAGAACATGCAAACGGCATTGTCAATAATCTCTCTGAAGCAGTTGGACCTACAATGGTTCAACAATTGAAAGAAGTTATACAGCGTGTCAAATAAGATACATTGATACAGAAATGAAAAACGTTAGAGTGGAATCTTTAAACTAGGATAAAATTAAAAACAAAGACAATAGGGGAAATGGAAAACACGATTCATCCGTGCACCTGTTACGCGTGGCGGTGCAGCTATTATTGACCAATAATATGGCCGTATTAGCTTCGGCCTTTACTCTATGCGGGTTCTCAACTTTTTTTTGTGGGTGGTATGTTTTTTGCTGTGGCGCATGCTTAGCTAAAGACATCCTGTCATTGGGTTAATCTTATGCTGCGTCCATTTCCAAGTACTACTACTACTGCTTTGTTCCTTTGCCGTTTCAACAACACACCTATCCACAACCATGTTCGCAAACACCATCAGAGCTGCAGTTAGACAAAACGCAAGATTAGCAATTGTTCCAGCAAGACAACAATTATTAAACAAATCTTTATTCGTTTCATCTTCAATCAGAAACTACTCTGGCCATCACGAAGAAACCTTCGAAGAATTCTCTGTTAGATACGAAAAAGAATTCGATGAAGCTTACGATTTATTTGAAGTCCAAAGAGTTTTAAACAACTGTTTCTCATACGATTTAGTTCCATCTCCAGCTGTTGTTGAAAAGGCTTTAAGAGCTTGTAGAAGAGTTAACGACTACGCAACTGCTGTCAGAGTCTTTGAAGGTTTAAAGTTCAAGGTTGAAAACAAGGAACAATACCAAGCTTACTTAGATGAATTAAAGGCTGTTAGAGAAGAATTAGGTATTGATCTTAAAGAAGAATTATTCACTCAATAAATTATTTGATTTTTAGATAAATAGATATTTATTAGAAAGAAAGAACGAAAGAAAAATTATCATCAAAATATACATCCGTCATCATTAAAAACCGTAACAACTCAAGAATAACTCAATTAAGCAATTAAATATTGTTTTTATATGAAAACTAACTTTTATTTAAATAAAAGCTCTAAATTAATTATTATTCTGGTATAATTATTAAAAATACAAAACCAATTATTTTATGTTATAATATTTTACGAAAAAGTAATTACCGTCAGTATCCATCTTTTATAAACTTACAAGTTGGGGTTCATTTTTTTAAGCATTAATAATTCCTAATTGTTCTATTTCACCATCCTTTTCTTAATTTCTTTCTACAATTGTCCATTTATCTACGATTCTACTATTTTACTTATTTTTTGCCTCTCATATATTTATTCATTCATATTTTACTTCATTGGTCACCACGGTGTCTCCTTTCTCTATCTTTTTTTGTATACTTCTTTAATAGAACATTATTTAATATTTTTGCGTCTGAAACGAAAATAAAAATAAGTGAAAATTTTTCGTCAATAACATGGCGTCGATAGTCGTGTCTTGATTGGGAAAAAAGTAAACACAAACGTTTGAGATTCCTTATTGAAATATTCCTTAACATGTAAACAACACAAAATCAACCTTCCAAAAAGAGACTACTTGTCTTTACATCAGACTTTTATTAAGGTTTTTGAACATAATCCCTATTACGAATAAAATATGGAACATTATAAAGGTGAAGTGTGGATTTCTAGTCCCGATTCACTTCAAGATACAATATTCTTAAAAGGTGAAATTATTGAAAATGTGGATAACCAAAACAATAATTTTAAAGTAAAAATACTTTCAACACAAGAAACGGTTGACGTTAATATTAATGCTATCCAAAAGGCTAATCCATCACATTTTGATGGCATTGATGATATGGCCTCATTAACTTACCTTAATGAACCTTCAGTTTTAAATAATCTGAAATTACGATATAAAAACGATAAAATTTACACCCATTCTGGTTTATTCCTTGTTACTGTTAACCCATATAAAAAAATTAATATTTATAATAAAGATTTTATTCAATTATATTCCAAGCAAAATGATAATATAGAAGACAAAGACTCGATAAATGATTTAGAATTGAACCCTCATATATTTGGTACAGCACAAAATGCATTTTTGAACTTAATCAAAGAAAAGAAGGATCAAAGTATCCTGGTTACTGGTGAATCAGGTGCAGGTAAAACCGAGAACACTAAAAAAGTTATTCAATATATTCTTTCAGTTTCAACAAATACAAACAATAAAGATAATGCGTTTATTTTGGAAAGTCAAATTCTACAAGCCAATCCAATTCTTGAAAGTTTTGGTAACGCAACAACTGTTAGAAATTTGAATTCTTCAAGATTTGGTAAGTTTATAAAAATTCAAATTAATAGCAATAATAATGAACTAACAGGAGCTCATATTGATTGGTATTTGTTAGAAAAATCTAGAGTTATTTATCAAGATTCAAAGGAAAGAAATTATCATGTATTTTACCAACTATTGAAAGGTGCTCCAACTGATCTTTTGGATAAATTATTAATTGAAAGCACCTCACTAAATGATTTTGAGTATTTAAAAACTGGTTTAACTGTTCCTGTTGAAAATATTAATGATAAACAAGAGTTTAATGATTTGCTGAAAGCGTTTAAAGTAATGAATTTCACTGACAATGAAACTTTTGACATTTTTAAAATTCTTTCGGTTATTTTACAACTGGGTAATATTAAATTTAAAAATTCAAATAATGCTACAAAACAAGCCGTTTTAATTGAAGAGTCTGAATCGATTGTTGAAAATATTTCAAAGCTATTAGGTGTTCGATCTCAAGATTTTAGAAAATCTTTCTTAAATGCAAAAGTTAAAATTGGTAGAGAAATAGTTATTCAAGAAAGAACTGCAAGTCAGGCTAAATTTTCTATCGATGCCTTATCAAAATCCTTGTATGAAAAATTGTTTAAATATTTGGTTGATAAGATTAATGAAAACTTTAAATCTTCAACAAACCAAAATAATGATAACATATTTCAGGAAACAAATGATAATTACATTGGTATTTTAGATATTGCAGGTTTTGAAATTTTTGAAAAAAATTCTTTTGAACAATTATGTATTAATTATACAAATGAAAAATTACAACAATTCTTTAACCATCATATGTTTGAATTAGAACAAAGTGAATATATGAAGGAAGGTATCTCCTGGAATTATATTGATTTTGGTAATGAGCTGAAACCAACAATTGAATTAATTGAAGGTAATAGTGCTGATAGAAAGAAAACAAGTATCTTTTCAATTTTAGATGATGAATGTTTAGTCCCATCAAATACCGATAGATCATTTATTGATAATTTATTTAAAGATTTAGAAGTAAAGGACAATAAAACTGACAAAACTAAATTATCATTCAGACCTAATAAATTAAGGGATGGTTTTATCATTAAACATTATGCTGGTAGTGTTGATTATTCAGTTGATGGTTGGATTAATAAGAATAAAGATCCGTTAAGTTCAACAATGGTTGAATTATTGTCATCTTCTAGCGATGCATTTATCAGTGATTTCTTCAACCTTGAATTTAATGATATAAATATAACTGACTCTCCAGTTAAAGGTTCACCAAGAAAGAAAACTGGTATGTTTAGAACTGTTGCAAGACGTCATAAAGAACAATTGACCTCTTTAATGGATCAACTTTGTAAAACCTATCCACATTTTGTCCGTTGTATTTTGCCTAATAATGAGAAAAAACCGGGAGTATTCAATGATAAAATTGTTCTGCATCAATTAAGATGTAATGGTGTTTTGGAAGGTATTAGAATTGCACGTTCTGGTTACCCAAATAGAATTGATTTCGAAACTTTTGCAAATCATTACAGTTTATTATCAAATATTTCCATTAATAATAATTCCAAAAAATCAAATAGTGAATATAAAATGATTTGTGAAATGATTTTATCTGGCCTTGACTTAGATCCTGAAGTTTATAAAATTGGTTTAACTAAATTATTTTTCAGAAACGGTGTCTTGGCATCACTTGAAAAGCAAAGGGAAGAAAAACTTTCTGTTATTTTTACGAAATTTAATTCAATTGCAAGAGGTTCATTAGTTAGAAAGGGTTTCAAAACTAAATTATTAAGATTAAGATCATCCAAAGTTTTGGTTGAAAATTTTAAACTTTATGCCAAATATAATTCAGACCCATGGTTTGAACTTATCAAAGGTTTAAAACCAAGATTGGATGATTCACAGATGGTTGAAATTCAATATAAGAAAAAACTTCTCATATTAGAGAACAAATTGAAATCTCTTGAGGATAAGTCGAATGATATTAGTGTTGAACGTGACGAACTTACTTCTAAATTAAAATCATTGGAATCTGAGCTAGTTGACAGTAAAACAATTTTGGATGAAAAAGACCTAGAAATTGGTGAATCAAGAAAAAATATTGTTGTCTTAGAAAAGAAATTAGCTCAGTTAACGGAATCACACGTTGATATAACATCCATCCTTAAGAATAAAGAAGACGACCTAGAAAAACTTTTAGCATCAAATGATAGTAGTTTAGAATCATATGAAAAGCAAGTTAAAGAATTAAATGAAACAAAGAACAAATTAGAAAATAAGCTACAATCTGAATTAAAGGGTATAAACTTATTGAAGGATGAAATTTCTTCACTCAATTCTACAATTGATAAACAAGAAATGGAATTGTCAAGTTTAAAACTTGAAAAAAAATCAAAAGACTCTGTTGCTGCAAAAGAAAGGGAAAAAACCCATATGAAAGTAGATGAACTTCAAGCTAAAGTTACAGAACTGAACTTAGAGCTAGAAAGTAAAAGCAAGCTACTGAACGACAGTAATGTTTCGCTGGATGCCTTTAAGAAAGATAACTCTTCTTTGCTTAGTGAATTAAATTCGTTAAGAGCTATGAAAAAAGATTATGATTCAAAACGTTTGGCATATGATCAAGCTGAAAAAATTAAGAAAGAATTCAAAACTCTAAAACATAAATTCAAAGAGACTGATTCATTATTGAAACAAAAGGTTCATGATGAAGTTGAATTCAATGAGGGTCGTCAACAATACTTTAAAGATTTGGAAGAAACTAAAGACATGGTTAAATCATTACAACAAGAACTTGATTTAGAAAAAAACATTATCAAATCATTGGAAGTAAAATTACAACATTCTCAATTAGAAACAATTCAGGCAATTAATGAAAAGAAATACTTAGAAACTGATAATTCACAATTGCTAATCAGATTAGGGTCAATTAATCCAAAACAAGCAGAAATGAATCAAATTGGCCGCAACCAACTCAGCAGCGCTTTATCGCCCGAAATTCATGAATTAGAACATAAAAATAAGATCTTGAATAATAGAGTTGCAGTTGAATCTTATCAAAACCAAATAATGAAAAAGTTACTTAAAAAGAATAATATTCAGTTCCCAAATATGAGCAAAGTATTTAGTTCAGATGTTACTAATGAAAACGAAATTGTTCAAATTCATAACTCTAATGAAATTGAATTACTAAGAAAGGAATTGGTAACATTAAAGGATGAAAATACGAAACTAAGAAATGGCTATGTTTCATTGCAAAAAGATTTAAAATCTAACAAGGGTAAAACTAGCGATGGTAAATTGGTCGAATATAAAGGAAAATTGGAACTATCACAAATTGAAAATAGTATTTTAACCAAAAAAATTGAGGATTTTGTTCAAGCAGAGGCAAATAATGAGTTATCTGGTGTTAGATCTGTTCTCAATGATACTACAAATGTTGAAAATAATAGTCACATGAATTTACAACAAGAAACAAAGCTAAAGCATGAAAATCTGAGATTAAAATCAATTGTTAATGAATATAAAACAAGATTAACACGTTTACAGTCTGGAAATAAAAACAGATTTGAACAAGAGGAAGAAATTATTCTGTTGAAAAATAATTTAGAATCTTCGAGGTTAAAGAATGTCACCTTAGAACAAAGTGTTAAACTTTATAAAGAAAGATCTGATGAGTATTTTAGTCAGCTATCGAAAAATGAAATAGAATTACAGGGTATAAAGAGAGAATGTCAAAACCTTCATAATACTATTCAGCATTTAAAAGCAAAAGCAACACGTTTTGAATCTCAATATAACCAATCTGACGATAAAGTACATCTATTAAATTCTAGGATAAGTGATTTAACGAAACAAATTCTGGATAAAGACTTTGAAATTCAACAATTAAAAGAGTCTTGTGCAAGTTTAAAGGATAAATATGAAGACAGTGAAAAATTAAGGGTGAGTGTTAAATCAGCTACACATGTTCATCAAGAAACTGAAATTACTAGACTCACAGAGGAAGTTGGCCAAATGATCAATAAAGAGACAGAAATGAGTAAGTTAATTAAGAGTTTGAATAATCAACTTGAAACTTGTAGAAAAGAAATTTCAGCTGCCAAGATCAACATGGGTATAATGGCCAAAGAAAAAACTACGTTAAGTAGTGCACTCATTAATTGTACATCGAACAATGATAAATTACTTAGTGAAGTCAAAACTAACATGAATAAAGTCAAAAATTTAACTGAACAAATTGAGGTTTTAAACGTTTCAAATGATAACTTATTAAAGGAACGTGACAATTTATTAAAATCAAAACGCTCATTAGAGGATAAGCTAGATGATATAAAAGTTAAGTTTGAAAGGCATTTAAGTAAAGTTAGAAATGATGCCAATAATGAGGTTCTTATTCAACAGCTTCATGAAAAACTTGAAAAATCTAATAATGAATATGAAAATATTTCTACTTCATTAAATGACGCTAAAAATAATTATGAACATGTTTTAAGTAAACTTAAAGAATCTGAAAATAACTATATTAAGATGATTGAAGATAATAAAGAATTAACTAAATATAATGTATCATTACACAGACAACTTGAAGAAGCTCAGAAAAAACATATGGCTGAGTTAAGTGCCCAAGACTTACATTGGAAAAACAGGGTAAATGAATTAGATTCGAAATTATCTTTATCCAGCTCAACACAACGTGATCAAACCTATCAATTCAATGATTTAAATAGAACTGTTGATGAACTAACTAATTGTATTAAAGATTTAAAAATATCGAAAAAGCATTCCGAAAGACAAATTAAGGAGCTTGAATCAACAATTGAAAAAATGGAGGGAAGCTTCCAAAGTTTAAGTAAAAGAGAATTGGAAGCACAGCTTAGATGTAAGCAATTAATGAAAGAATGTGAAAAGTATAGAGATATCATCCATTTGGGCGGTAATTGAAATTAGTCAACCTATAGTTTTCTAAATGTATTATTTTTATAGTTATTATTTTTGTAGTTATTATTTTTGTAGTTATTATTTTTGTAATTATTAATTATTCTGATAAAAAAGGTTTCTGCACTTTAATTTGTTTATTAATTAAACTCCCTTATAAAAGATAATGACAAAAAATAAACTGAAAAATAAAGAAAAAAATTAAGCTAATGCCAGCACCCATGCTGGGAGTCGAACCCAGAATCTTTTGATTAGAAGTCAAACGCGTTAACCATTACGCTACACGGGCATTGCTTGGAATGTAAATAAGTTTTCCGTACTTGCTTAATAGGAAACTAATTATTGAATCTTTGTAAGAAAACGAACTAAAATACAATTTACTAATATACGGTTATAGCAATCAACTATGCGCTGGTGGGCAACGTGGATTGATTAGTTATTGTTCAACTAAGCAACCCTTATTCGAAGCAATTATACAATCTAAATAAAAGTGGATTCACTGGTAT